>JASAOL010000614.1:600000-846837 GCA_030849045.1 Wallacemonas rigidus
TCCGGTGGCTGCAGGTCGTGCCTCGCTGGAGAGGATCATACCGTCCGCGCGGTGCTTTCGCGCGCTACGGTTGCCGGTCGTGTATGAGTCGTGGGTGCATGCGTGCGTCGCGGCGCAGACGTTACTACCGTGTCGCAACCTGTGTGCGTTGGAAGCCCGCTTAGCTACACGTGTTGTGGACGTGGCTGCGCTGACGCGCGATTGGATTCTGGATGGGAATGAAGGAAAAACTGATCGCGAGGCGGCGGCGGCGATGATGGCTGAGAGAGAGGATCACGAGGAGGCGGTGCGTCACGCGCAGCTTGCCAAACGATGGCGCTCTGCCCTGCACAGCACACTCGCAAACGTCTGCGGTCTTGCGCATGAGACGGCCTCTTCAGGGCTCGTCGCGTACGATCCGCTTCTCCTGGACGGCGTGCAGTTCACGACCACACAGCTTCCACAACAGATAAAAGCCAATGTGGTGGCCGCGCTGCAATTCCTGGGTGCGTCGTACAGCCCACACCTCACCACCAACACACGCCTCGTTGTGTACAGTGACATGGTCAACGCCACGCGCGTCTCACGCGTACCCCCATCCTCGGCACACACGACATCTGCGTCGTCGTCCTCCTCGTCAGACTCTGGAAGTGGCGCTGCTCGGCCCGCAGGCAGTCGCGCCGACCGCTGTGATCAGCCAACCGTGCATACACCACCCTCTCCTCCTGCCCACTGCGCCTCTCCCCCGATCGCCTTATCAGCCGCCAGGAGCGAAACGCCGCACCTGTCCGGAACCGAGTCGGATGAGGGGGAAGGAAGTCAAGCACGGCACACACACACTCCGGCGCGGGGGTGCCCCGCCCCCTCTTCGTCACCGTCTCCAGCGGTGCCGCTCGCCCCAACAAAGCTGAACGTCGCGCGCGCGCTGGACCTTCTGTGCGTCACGCCGAGCTGGGTGCAGCAGTGCCTGCGCAATGGTACGTTCCCGACCGCAGACACCGCATCAACGCCGAGCCGGCCGCAGCCACGGGCACAGCGTGCGGCCTTGTCCGTAGAAGCCGCGATGCCCTCATCGACGGATGGCGCGCGTGCGTCAAGCATCCATGCGCGTCCGCGTGCACACGTGGAAGCCGGTGCAGCGGTATGTGGCGAACCGCTCCAGAAACGCACCCGCCTAGAGTGATCATCACACGATACGCCCCCTCATGTCGATCCTGGCAGATCATCGGGTTACTGGAGACGAAGCAATACTTGGCGGGTCGCACCACGCGTACACCCGTTCTGCCTTTTTATTTTGTTAGAAGGGCCAGCCTCGGCACCAAGGGAAGTTGAGAGAGTAGTCAGCAGTGACGGTCATCTATAAAGACTCGCACAGGGCGTCTACACAGTCCTCTTCGTTTGCTCTTAAGCGTAGAAAAATAGAAGCTCCACTCCACATACATGCACTATCATAGATTGTGGACGCGCTGCCACAGACCAGAATTCCCATCACGACTAAACTGTTGGGTTTGTTTTTGTTTTTGGTACGTGGGGGGTACGCGCACTTCATCTTTGTTTTAACGTCCTTTTTTTCCCCCTCTCTTCTTATGGTACTGCGGCGTGTCAATGGACACGCAGCGTACTTCTGAGCGTCATTCAAATTGGAAAATAGGTTTGATTGTTGCGCCAGGCGCACACCGATGCGACACACACAAAAAAACACGAAAAAAAAGAAAAAGAAAAAAGCAAGATATTTTATTTTGGAGAACAAAAGAGCTAAGAAGTGAACAGTTGGGCCGTCGATTCATGTCTTAGAGAGTACGCCCAACCCACGTGGTGCTCCCTTTTTCGCAGTCATACCCTCGCGAAGATTACTTGTGCATCCATCTATTAGTGATGACTGATCCGCTAAACGGAGACACGGCTGAGTTGAATAAGCTTCTCGTCTCAATGCCTTTCACGCATGCACACACACACACACACATACACTTCACTCACGGTTGTTGTGTACGCTGTTCTGAAGCAAGGAAGAGCCTAGTATCGTTTCCATCCCCACACTCTGTGTTGTCTTTTTCTTCTTCGTCGTCGTCGTCGGCATCGTCTCTTCTCGTGCAGAACTTCGTTTCGTTCTGATCGGGTTTTACACCAAGAACAGTAGGCCGGAAACAAAACGCGGCGTTCGTGATGCTGAGCAGGGAAAGCGATACCAATAAAGACGCGCTTGTGGCCCCGCCGACGGCGGCTCGGCTGTCCACCAACGCGTCGAATAAGCACAACGGCCTCTTCACATACGTTTCGCAGTATCTGGATCGTCTCCTGCCAGAATCGGATCGCTCCATGAAGGTCCTCCTTGTCGATGTGGCCACCTTGCCGATCATCTCCATGGCCATCTCACAGACAGCGCTCTTGCAAAGGAATGTCTTTATGGTCGACGACATCGGCGGTGGTCGCCAGCGCAAGCCGATGAAGAATATGCGCTGCATCATCTTTATCCGCCCCGAAGTGTCCAGCGTGGACGCGGCGTGTACAGAGCTGCACAAGGCCAAGTACCAAGGCTACAGCATCGTCTTTTCGGGCCCCACCACGCCTGCTTTTCTTGATCGGCTCGCCCAGGCCGACCTCGATCATCTCGTGTCCAGCGTGGAAGAGATTTTTTGTGACTTTAGCGTGGTCAACAAGGACGCTTTCATGACGGAGCTGCTCGCGCGCACCGCGATCCGGCAGGAGCACATGCTCATCTCCACAGGGATATCCGATGCCCACATACAGCGGGTGGCCGAAGGGCTGGCGACTCTCTGCGTCGCGCAGCGTCGGAAACCGTATCTTCGCTTTCAGGGCAGTAGCCCCTTCGCACGCCGCGTCGGTGCGGCACTGGCCGATATTTTCCGCAAGGACCTCGAGCTGTACGACTACAAGTCCCGCGATACGACGCTGTTGATTCTCGATCGCTCTGACGACCCCATCACCCCGCTGCTGACGCCGTGGACATACCAGGCGATGCTGCACGAGCACATTGGCCTGTCGCACAACACACTGCGATTGCCTGCGAGCGTCAGTGGCGCCGACGAGGACGGCTACGTCTTCTCCGAGCAGGACGACATCTTCTTCGCCGCGAACATGTTCGCGAACTGGGGTGATCTGTGTAACAACGTGAAGACGTACGTTGACAAGTGCAAAGAGGCGCTCAACATCAATCGCACCTCCGCGACGATGGAGGAGCTGAAGGACTTCATGCAGAAGCTGCCCCAGACGAAGAGCCTGACCGGATCTGTGACGAAGCACACAACCGTCACCAGCTACCTGTCCAATGTGATCAAAGAACGCGATCTGCTGGAGGTGTCGCTGCTCGAGCAGGACATGATTAGCAGCCACGATGAGAAGGACCACTTCCAGCGCCTGCAGCGACTCGCGACACACCCAAAGATCGACCTGCGCGATGTGCTGCGTCTGTGCTTGATGTACCACATGCGCTATGAGACGGCCGCGCAGGCCTCGGCCTTGTCCAAGACGGGGCCCTTCCTCGATCGATTGAGCTCGCAGCACACGAATATGCTTCGGCGTCTGCGTGAGTACTACGGCAGCTCGAAGCCCACAGATGGCCTCTTCGCTGAGACCGGTGTCATGGCGAGCATCGTGCGTACCTTCGCCGACGTGGGCAATATCTACACGCAGCACGAGCCTGTGCTGAAGCATACACTCCAGCAGCTCTACTCTGGTCGGCTCGACAGCACAGCATACCCGTACGTGAAGCCGCTGGCGCCACAATCCACTGAGTTCAAACCGCAGGAAGTAATCGTGTTCATGTGTGGCGGCTACACGTTCGAGGAGGCCGCGCTGGTGCGTGCGGTGAACACCGGAAAGGCGTACAAGCCCAGTGAAACCACCGGCTTTCCGTCGAGCGTGTTGACTCAAATCGGTGGCGAGCGCGTTCTCAACACGTCTTCCTTTTTGGAACTTCTGGGGGCGTAGGGTGCAGTCTGCGTGGGCGTGTGGAATAGCAAGACAGACGGCACAAAGAGAGCAGCGTCGTGAGGGACTGTCTGGATATATATATTTTTTGTGTGTGTGGATACCCAAAGCTCAGACGTGTGTCTTTTCCTCACCTTCGCGGATTTGCACGCACGCACCGTGTGCTCTGCGGTAGTGCGTGTGTTCCTCATTTTATTCTTCTTTTTCTTTTCTGTGTGTGCCAGTGTCGTTGCTCAGTATCGCGGCGATGAGTTGATCCCATCTATTCATCGCTCTCTCGGTCTCCCTTCCCCTCCCTCCCTCCTGTTGCTGACTATCGTGCTCTTGCAAGAAAACAAGAGAAACAAATAAAATAAAAGGAGACGGCAGTAGCCGATCTACTTATGCTTTTCAAGGGCTCCGTCTCTCTGCGAGGGCTAGAGTGTGCTCGCGTATGTTTGTGTGTGTGTGTGTATGTATGTTGAAGTGCGCGTCGTCGATGCCGGCTCTTCGTACGACGTGGTCACGGCGGGCCCCACGACTTTACCTTTCGCACCGGCCTGTGCGACTACTGCCCCATCCGTGCGTACAAGCCCATAGACTTCCTCTCGATGCACCTACGCAAGCGCGGAAGGAAGCCGCACGACGCGGAACGAAACTCGATGGGCTCTGCACAGGTGTCATCTCCGCATTCCCTCTCTCTCACACACACTCTCTCTCGCGTCTCCATGTCCTTTCTCTTGATTCTCTTGCTGTTGTGTTGTCCTCTTGCTATCCTCCCAGATATTGCACAGTCACACGCGAATTGATTTAAAAAAAAAAAAGAAAGCACGGAAACAAAGACAGAGACAAGAAGGAAACATTAACTCGTACATGTGAACGCGTTGCCCTTCCATCTCATCCAACACGCACAGACACACATCTGGATACAAACAGCCATACATACAGATTGAGGACGTAGAGTGACCAACAACAACAAAAAAAAAACACAGATTTGCACATAGACCAACACGCCTTGTGCCGAGCTTATTGACGTGGCATCGCGATAGGCGAAGCGAGCGATGTCCGCAGACCCAGCGCGAACAGCAACGGCTAAGCGTCTGCGCTCGTGGTCATCCCCGTCGAGGCGCCACGCTCCTATGGTACCCGTGTCTGAACTGCGTAGGGAGCCTCTCGGTTCCACCAGCGCTTCTGCGTCGACTGTGCACGCACCAGCCCCTTTTCTCGACCTCCTCCACGATGTTTCAACGATCGATCTGCTCCGTTGGCTGCCCGCCTCACTCACGACGCGCTGCGCCGAGAACGCCGTGGATGACGTGCCTTTGACCAGCGCCGCCCCACATCACATCAGCCGCTGTGGCACGAAGAGTACGTTTCTCGATGTCTTTTTCAGCACGCACCTCTCCACGTGTATCGGCAACCGCGCGCCGGATGCGATGCTTTCGCAGATACAACGCCAACTCACCGAAGCCATGGGCGCTGCCGCACCTGTCGATGCGTGCGTGCTGAGGTTGCTACTGGACCGTATCTTCCGCGCCCCACGCGTGTGTGCGTCTCCCCAGCCTCTGCGAAGAGCGCATGCGTGCGATGAGGACGAGAACGCGAACAGACCCGGCGCGAAGGTGAACACAATCGAGAAATATGCGGTGCCCACACGCGACTGTGAGGGTCCACCTGACCGAGTCCCACCACGCGCCTCCGTGTCACCGCGTGTACCTGCTGCGGAGGCCGCCTCTGCACACGAGCACATCGATGCGTCTGTGCGCAAAGACACGGTGCCTCTCAAGAGTATTCTGAAAGCCACCAGCACGCACGCGGTACCCGCGCCGCTTCCGTCCGCGCCGGTGGAGACCGCCGATCAGCCCACGTCAGCCGTGGACACCGATCTGTCGCTCGCTGCGAAACTTCTGTACGTTGTTTTGCAGACAAGCACCGTCGGCGCAACGCGTTGGCAGTCGACAGAGATGCGAGCAGCTGCGTGCGACGCGGGCGACCTCAGTTCCACAGTCGGCAACAAGAGAGGTGACACCGAGAAGCAGGCACCGCAGTGGGGTGCTACATCATGGACACCCGCCATCGTCACCAAGGTAGGTGACCCCTCCTCGCCAGCTTGGTGGAATGCGACTCCCACACCGGCCTCGTGCGCGGCTGGTTTGACTCCCTCCCATTCATCTCTCCAAACAGCCGCGCGCCGCTCTCCCTCAGTGACGTCGGCAGCGCAGACACAGGCACAGTTGATGGTTCGATCCCACCCAGAGTCACGGTTGTGGCTAGCGCCGTCGACGGTGGCGTTAGTTGAGTCTTCGCCTGACGTGGCGACAGAGTTGCGGTGGTCAACAGCACTCGACCCTGTGGTGCATGCGACGCTTCACAGAGGTGCGTCTGGCCGCGGTGTGCGCGTGGGCCCATCGGACAGGCTGGCGGGCTCGTCGTGGGACCCGCGCCCCGTTCCGCGACTGGAAGAGCCCCTGTTCGTCTTCCCGCAAGCGCACGAGGACGACGCTGTGCGGCAACTCTTCGCGACCAAAGCGCACAGCACGTCGGGAAACCGTTCGCCACTCACCAACCGAGAGCCTCGTCTCCGCGGCGGCGACGGCTTCGCACGGCCCCGGGAATTTGAGACCGCGCCAGCGGCTGGAGAGTCATCTCCTTCGACAGCGTCTGCACATGGCGCAGCCCTCACAGCCCCGCCGCCCTTGGGCATCAGCGCGCCCACAGATGACGCCACCGCAGCACACACGCACACCCAAGAATCGCGTATCACGAGCCTCCTTACACCTCAGTACACAGAGTCCGAGTGTGGTATGTTATTCCTCGCGCTGCACTACTGCTGCGTCGGCGTGGCGGACCCGTTCCTGCTCACGTGGCTCGTGCGTGGGTCAGGGGAGAAGACGAACGAGGAAGAAGAGGAAGAGGAGGGAGACCGCGTCCACACCGTCGGCGGCAGCGATGGACGACGTCGTCAAGCTGGGCTGAAGCGTCTTTACGCGGCGCAGGAGAACGCGCCGCGGCCTCACGTGAATGCCAAATCACCGATGATGGCTCTCCATCCGCGGTTCTGCACGATGCAGGAGGACGCGGAGGAGCCCCTGTCCTGGCTCAACGGTCAGGCGTGTGTGGAAGGCGTTGGACCGAAGCGTGCGAAATCCGAATCCGTATCTGCACGCAGCCGCTCTGCCTCGAGGTCGAGGGCATCCGCTGCGGCTGCCGCTCCTCCACCGGGCCTGTGTCGCCGTAACGTGGCTTGTTTACTTGTTGCGTGCTGCGACGCGGGAACGCTCTTCGTGCGCCTTCAGCAGCTGTGCGAAGTCGCTGAACAACCTGTCCACAGGGCGGGCCTTGGCAGCTACGGACGATGCGCGGTCGATGGCTTAAGAGCCGTGCTACGTATCGCTCAGCGGCAGGCGAGCGCGATGATGACTGTGACGAGGTCGCCACCGGAGAGAAGACAAAGTTTGCGTGTCGAGAACGCGCTTCACGGTCTTACCTTTGATCGCGTACTCGACGCGTTCTACCGGCTTGAGCGCGTCCTCATGGAGCCACTGCGTGTGCTGGCCGCAGTCTTCTTGGTTGATACGACCGCGCGCTGGGATGTCAATGAGGCATTGACGCAGCTGTCGTCGGCAGAACTGCTCTCGAAGTTGTACGCGCACACCACCACAACGACCACGGCGGCCCATTTACGTCCATGGCACACAGCGCCGCATCGCTCTCACGGGAGCAGCGAGGACGACGATGATGACGACGAAGAGGCGGAACACGACACATCGGAGGCTTGGCTGGGTCAGCAGGCGTTGACGCGTGCGCACACGGCACGCCCACCTCGCCTGACAGACGCGGTTGGGTACCTCTTTTGTTGTACGCTATCCCCGTTGCACCGTTTTCTCCATCACTGGATGACGCGTGGCGACCGTCGCGATCCCTTCGATGAGTTCTTCATTGTGCCCTCCTACGGTGCCACCGCGAGTGGCTACGATGTGGACCCGTCACCGCAGCGTCTGCCGAACTTTATACACGAGGAGACCGCTCACCTGTGGTTGCAGGTCGGTCTTAGCATGCGCGTTCTGCGTCTCGCGGCGTCACATGTTGTGTACAGCGCTGGATTCGTCTTTCGCCGGCTCTTGCGAGAGGAGGAGGCGGTGGATGGCTTGCACGGTGTGGAGGAGTATGCCGCCGCGCGGGAGGACGCCGGACTTCTGCACGAAGCTGTAGGGCAATTCCTCTCGGCGGTCACGGGTGAAGTGGTGCCTAGTGTCTACCGCTCCCAGCCGCTGCATGGCGACACACAGGCGTCATCGTCCTCCGGCATTCCTGCGCTGAACCCGCTGGCTGCCCACGCCGCCGTCGCACACTGGCGTCTCTTCTTCGCGGGTTGTGATGATGTGCTGATGTCTGCCATCGAGCGCGGTCTCGGTGCCGGAGAAAGCGAAGATGAAGATGAAGAGGTGAAGGGCGATGGACGCGATACAGAGTCCCGTACAGGCTCTGATAGCCGCACAATCCCTGCCACATCTGTGCCATCATCGCTCCATGTCGATGGCGGCCAATCAACTACAGTGGTAGCGCTCACGCAGGCGTCACTGCGACGCAACCAACACGAGCACCAACGACAAGGCGAACAGAGCCTCGAAGAGCAGGCATCTCTTGTGGGCAACTCACTGGACACACGACGCGTGATCGTCAAGAAGCGTCCTACTCGTCGCGAGGAGGGCCGGCCCCGTGTCGTCACCTCAAGTCCACCCGGCTCACACATTACCATACCCTTGTACTCGGAGATGAGCGCACCCGCCGGAGCTGGCGCCGCCGCGCATACGAAAGCACGGTCATCGAGTGTGTCCATGGCCAGTCGAGAGAGCGGCACAAGTCGGCTTGGGCGTGGGCGAGCGCGGAGCTTCATGTCGTACGATTCAGGCGTCTCCACCAGTTCCACAGCCCTCTCGTCCGGTGCGACGTCGGCGCTCTACGGTGCCATCAAAGCAGAGCACCGCTTGCGTACCGCTGTGGAGCGTGGAGTGACGGGAGAGGAGACCAGTGAACGGATGGCACTAGCAGGAAGTGGTGGTGGTGGCGGTCTCGCTGACGGTTTTGGTGCAACGCGGCGCCAGCTACAAGAGGCGTACGAGGCCACGCTGCGCGCGCACAAGCGCACGGCACGCCTTGCGGAGTGGAAGGCGCAGCGACAGTCTCTGTGGGTTAGTCGCGCCAAGGCGGTGCGCGATGCAGTATCTATCGTACGCGCCACGTACGCCAGTCACGAAGCTCACACGACCACCGCAGCAGCGCCAACTGGGTCTGCGAACCACACACTGGAGGATATGAGCAGGAATGAGGCCGAGGGAGGATCGGGTGCGTCGTTGTCATGCGTGAGTGGTCTCGTGCGGCCGTGCACGCACGCGCCGCCGCGCCGTTCTGTCGTCGCGCTGTATCCGCACCGCACTCGTCCCTCGGCGACAGCCACGGCGGCGGTCGCTTTCCGGGACACCGCGCCCGCATTCAGTGAGGCGAAGCGAGATCTGATCTCACAACACGCGTCAAGCGCAGCAGCGGCGAATGAGGCAGGTGAACGAGAAGAGGTAGAGGAGGCTGTCGCCACCCCGCCGCGACCCGCCGCGATTGAGATCACCATCTCACCGGTTGCGACACCAATCGTATCTCAAAGTGTCGAGGGCGCGAGAAGCAAGGCAGACAGCGAAGAGTGTGGTGTGTCGCAGCCACAGCAGCCGCACGCGTCTGACCTCGGTGCGTGCACTCCACCTCGTTCCTCACCCCTTCCTGGCCGTGCACGGCAGACATCATCGCAGGAATCCTGGCGAAGTCCACAGCTAGTGGCGACTGACGGCCGCGCGCCTCTCTTGGGCTCATCTGGTTACCGACGTGCGATGGCGGCCGATGGCCCGGTCGGTACTGCCCTGGAAGCGCTCTGGTCGGGTGCGGATGAAGAGACAGAGATCACCGAGCCGACGCCGCCGCAGGAGGTTTCAACCCTTTGCACGCGGTACGATTCCACGGGCCTACCACAACCGGACGCGTACTTTGTGGTGGCAGATATCAACGACGACAGCGATCTCGAGCAGCGTACACGGGATAGCGCGCCCCCCGCAAGCCGACGTCGTGGCCGGATGGATCGGGTCACGCGTGCCCGCGAAGCGATGGCGGTCTGGCGCAGAGAAGCGGAGGCGGCACAGGAGCAGGCCGCAGCCATTGTGGATCTTCCCGCCTACCACGAGGCCTGCCAGGAAGTCGTCTCCCAGTGGTGTCTCGCCGCTGACGCTGACGCCACAGACACGGCGCACATCCGAGCCAATCCGCAGGTGCGCCAGGCGAACGCCGCGGAAGAAGTCGCGGACAGAAAAGGTGAAGGAGTCGAGAGGGCGAGCGAAGACAGCAAAAGCAAAAGGCACGCATCCACGACGGCTCCCATCACGGCGATGCGAGCGCTCTTGGAGGGCATGGCGCTGAGCGAGTCGTACCACCGCACGTGGTGGAGGGACGCACCGCAGAACGGTGTGAACGCCGATCGAGACGTCTGGCAACACCCACAGAGTCGCACGTCCACCCACGTCCATCACCAGACCCGTCGCGAGCAGGACGACTACTTCCTTAATCCGCTGGTGCACAACACGACACAACAGCTCATCGACGACCCTGCCATAGAGAGACTCGTGCAGGCGGCTCCGCACACGACAGCTAGTGATGCACAACACGAACAAAATGAAGAGGCAGATGTGGAGTACGTCGGTGGTCACGCGGTGCAGACGCGGGGGTCACGCCCCGTCCCGCCTTGGGCCGTCGCGACAGCGGAAAAAGCCGCACAGGGCGCGCACCTCGTGCTTCGGCTCTCCTCCGCCCAGCGCCGTCTGCTCGTGCAGTGCCCCCAATACTATCATCACATCGCGCTGATCGCGACGCGCTACAGCACGCACAAGGCGCTTCAGCTTTCCCTTCTCCCGATCTACGGCTTACAACGCCAGTGGCTGTGCGCCTGTCTTGATGTGTGTCTGCTGCAACACGCCCCGACCGCGAGCGCCATGACGGACTGGTGGGTGCGACACGCGCGTGCACAGCTCGAGCACACAGGACCGCCGTCGCAAGGTCAGCCGCATCATCAGCCGGCGACCGCTGCGAACAACGTGTGGCGCACACAGCTTCTCGATGGCCTCAATAGCTTCTTCCGTGAGTCCTGGGAGAGGCTGAGTGCGGTTGCCGGTGCAGCGACGAGCAGTGTGCGTCTGCCCACGAAACCAACTCGTGTCCACTGGCGGTTGGTGCCCACCCCTGTCACGACCACCCCTGTACACGCAGCGGAGCCACGAGATGCGGAGACGTCCTTTCTTCGATCGGATACGGTCGCGCCTGCTGTGGACGCGTTGCTGCATTTCTTATCGGATCTGCGTTTGTGCGTTGACGCCCCTATGGAAGACGCGAACGCGCCGAGCGAGCAGCACAGGAAGCGTACTGGCGACGATGACGACGTCATGGCGGCCGATGCAGTGGCAGAAGGCTCGATGCTCACGCCGGATGCGACGCTTCTCGCCGACTACGGCGACCTCTTCTCCACCTTGCTCTTCTGGAAGCTCATCGACCAGGTGCTGTACCAACTGTACCAAGACGGCCTCCAGTCGCAGGAGAAGGCCGTGTTTTTCTTCTGCCGCACGGCGCGAGCCTTGCTGCACACGGTGCAGTCCTTGTTTTGGGAGCGTCTGCAGGCCTTGGCCACGCACTACCGTCATCACAGTGTTGAGAGCTTCGGGGCAGAGACCCTCTACGGCTACACATCCGTGGAGGCGTTTCAACGTCAGCACCACGGCTTCGTCGCCGAGTGCCGCTTTACGGCGATGCTTTCTGGTTCGTTTCAGCTGTGCCGCGCGCGACTTCTGGCCGTGTTACAGGTGGTGGTGGCCGCGCAGGTCAACTTAAGTCGTGCCACCGCACGGGTCCTCGAGGCGGCGACGGTGGCGGGCACGAAGGAGCAGCGACGCCGCGTACGTGATCTGATCTCGCAGCACCTGCATCAGCTCGTCGACGCCGCGGTGGCGTTCGCGGAGGAGATGCGTGTGGTTCAGAACATGTGCGCCGAGCGTGTTCTGCAGAACGCGCGGCCCTCACGACACGCAAGCGATGTCACGGACGCGGAAGCAGCCGTTCAGCTAGGCGACGAAGAAGATGACGATGACAACATTTCGTTCAGGGGTGATGGCTGGTACAACGCGACGGACACGGCAACTGTCGAGGGCCACACGCCCCGTGACCGGCAACAGGCCTGGCGCGCCCGTGCGCAGTACCTCACACACCTCGTTGACTCGGTACGCGATGTGGTGAACGCTGCAGCCGATAAATGGTAGCCGATCGTCGCGCGTGCAGGCCCTCTGCATTCCATTTTTAGTTTCTTTTCTTCGTACTCCGCCAATCCTCTACTCACTTTTCTTTTTCTCTCTCTTTTGTGGTCGTTTCGTGTGCAGTGACACAACAGTACCAACCTCGCAACACAGATGGCGCGGTGATTCAAGCGACCGCATAGTGTTCATCACGTAGTGCCCATTCCCTCGATATGTCTCTCTCTCTCTGTCTGTCTTTGGCTCCGTCACTTTTTCCACTCGAGCAAAGTACGTGTTGACAAGACGACAGAGCTGGTGAATGCGTCACCTCCTCTCTGTCTGTCTGTCTGTCTCTGGCTTCCAATTTCTTGACAAATGAATCATCGCATCTGTTCCCCCTCCTCCACCTCCTCATCCACTCTTGGTTTTGTTTTTGTTTGCTTTTTTATATTTACATATCTCCCCCTCTCCCCCCCCCCCTCTCATTTCTTTTCGCCTTCACAGTCTCGGGCAAGTGACTGCATTCCGCATAAAAGGTATTCGTGCTCTTGTCCACAGCTGATTTCCCTCACACACACACACACGCATACATCGACAGGCTTTCTTGTCCTTTCAGTTGAGTCTGTTGTGTTTTTTTCTTTTTCTTAAACTATCTTTTTTTGTCGTTGTTGTTGGTGTTCCTTTCGCTTGTCATAAACCTAGGCTCTTCTTCCCGAATTCATTAGGACAAGTCCTCCGTTTTCTCCTGCTGTGGCCACCGCGTGGTTTCCCGGTTTTTTTTTCTTTTTTTTTTGTTTCCCTCGCTTCATTTCCTCTGAACACCCACAAACATACGTTCCCGGAAAGATGTCCAATTTGGCGAAGATCAACGATATTGAGGCGGAGCTCGCCCGCACACAGAAAAATAAGGCCACCATGGCGCATATCTGCTCTCTCAAGGCTCGCCTGGCTGTGCTCAAGCGTGAGCTGATTGCATCCGAGTCCAAGAAAGGCGGTGGTAAGGGCGATGGCTTCGATGTCGCGAAGACCGGTGATGCCCGCATTGGCTTCATCGGCTTCCCTTCTGTAGGGAAGTCCACGCTGTTGACGAAAATGACCTCAACCCACTCCGAAGTCGGTGCGTACGAGTTCACAACACTGACCTGTGTGCCGGGCATTGTGCGTTACCGTGGCGCCAAGCTGCAGATGCTGGATCTGCCCGGTATTATTGAAGGCGCGAAGGATGGTAAGGGTCGTGGTCGTCAGGTCATCGCCGTCGCCCGCACGTGCTCGTTGATTCTTATTGTGCTCGACGTCGCGAAGCCACTGCAGCACAAGCTGATCATTGAGCGTGAGCTGGACGGCTTCGGTATTCGCCTGAACAAGCGTCCTCCGGCCATTGACATCCGCAAGAAGGATCGCGGTGGCATCAGCATCTCATCCACCTGCAAGCTCAGCTACCTCGACGACGACACCATCAAGGCCATTCTCGGCGAGTACCGCATGTCGAACGTCGACGTCAAGTTCAAGGGCGACTACACGGCCGATGAGTTCATCGACGCGATTGAGGGCAACCGAGAGTACATCCCTGCTATTTACGTCCTCAACAAGATCGATCAGATTTCGATCGAAGAGCTCGATATTATTGCGCGCCTCCCGCACAACTGCCCGATTTCCGCTCACCACGGGTGGAACCTGGATGGTCTGCTCGAGTGTATCTGGGACCACCTTGAATTCGAGCGACTCTACACCAAGCCGAAAGGTCAGGTGCCTGACTATGATGAGCCCGTCATCCTCAAGCGCAGTCCGCCGCCCACGGTTGAGATGTTTTGCAACCGCATCCATCGTCAGCTCATGCGTAACTTCAAGTACGCCTGGGTGTGGGGCGCGTCGGTGAAGCATCAGCCGCAGCGTGTTGGCAAGGATCACTTGCTGGATGACGAAGATGTCATTCAAATTGTAAAGAAGGTTTAAGCACAACGTAAGAACGAGATGAAAAAGGGAAAAAAAGAAAAGAAGATGAAAAAAAAAAGGATGCACACATGCGAAAAAAAATAAAAATAAAAAAAGAAGACAACGAAGAGAGCCGAAGTAGAAACATCAAACGTGCGTACGCGGACGACGCAGAGGAGACGAGGTGAGTGGCTCACAAATGTCGAACGCGCATCACGCCTCGCCGTCGGTACGAGTCTGAGCTTTTTTTTCATCGCCTTCTTTGTTTTGTTTTTGTGCTTTCCTTGTGCGCAATCTCTTTTTTTTTTTTTTGTTGTTCTTCTAGGCGAGTATAGTTGTTGGCGGTGTTTGTTTTCGCTTGTGCTGGGCGATTCTTTTTTTTTTTTGTTGTTGTTGTTGTTGTTCTTTCTCTTCTTTACCTGGTTTGGTTGGTTACGAAGTACACTAAAGTCAGCAATATGCACATTCAGTTCTCGGAACTGTCAATCAGGCGATAACACCTCAGTGACAGAACAAACAGAAAAGTGAAGAGAAAAGGAGATGGGAATGAGAAGGCACCAAGAGGAGGCCTACACGCGCGTTGGGGAAGAAGGGGGAATTTCATGGCACGCCAGGAGTCACACGTACGTACGTGGGCAACGCATGATCTACGTACGTACGCTTTGATCTCTCTTTTTTCTTCGTGCTACTCCAGGTTTTCTCTGTTGTTGTTGTTGTTTGTTTTGTTTGCTCCACAAAGCGTGTTGCCTCGATCTGGGGTTTTTCGCCCATCTGTCTTTTTTTTTCTGTTGATGGTGACAGGATTGTTTCTCATCCCACTACGTGCCTCTTTCTTTCAACCGCTTAAATGCTTGTCTGTACTTGTCTACTCCCACAAATCAGCCGCGCCCGAGAGAACAAAGAGAACAAAGATAGTGGGAAAAAAAAGGGGGTGGGGCTGCGGTATGCGATCGGAAACGAGAGCGACACTAAAGGCGAATCGAGTATCGTACAAATCTCAGAGTGAAGACACGCGCCTACACGTCCGGAACACGTAGCGGAGACAGCTGTGAGTGTGCTGCGCCTCGCTCCCTCTGGCGGCTTCTCAGGGCGAACGCGAACTCCATGTTTGATGTCGCCACAGTGAACAGGATTGATGCTCTTGTCCCCTCTCTCCTCGACACACACACACTTGCTAAACAGCAACACGTGCGTCACATTGGGTGACGAATCCCATCCATGACCCTCGCACCTGCTACACCGCCCAACCTACCTGTGCACCTCTCTCATTCTTTCACGCAGCCAACTTCGGCCTTTGTCCCATCGCTTCGAAAACGACTGCATCTGCTCGCTGTCAGGGTAGCTGTAAACGCGCAGAGAGTGCGCTTGGGTACATCGTCAAGTAAGCCAAGACAACATCTGTGCCAGGGCGTGCCTCCGCTCTGCTTGCAGGTGCGAATTCCCTCAGTGACATATTATTTTGTGTTTCGCTCGCGCCTTTTGGCTCCACTGTTGGCCACTGTACACCCCCACCCCCCACGAATGCCCCACCGCAACGCCGATATTCTCCTATTCGTTGGACCGTCTGGT
The DNA here is from genome assembly GCA_030849045.1 of Wallacemonas rigidus. Classification (NCBI taxonomy): domain Eukaryota; phylum Euglenozoa; class Kinetoplastea; order Trypanosomatida; family Trypanosomatidae; genus Wallacemonas; species Wallacemonas rigidus. The sequence goes on from JASAOL010000614.1 coordinate 615,723, forward strand.
GTCGGCAAGTCCTCACTCATCCACGCGCTGCGTCGCACCTTCACCGGTGCGTTTAGTTTTTCCGTGAGCCACACCACACGCCAGCCACGTCCTGGCGAGCGAGACGGCGTCGATTACCACTTCGTCGATGTCGACACGTTCAAGACGCTGGTGAAGGCCGACGAGATGGTGGAGTACTCCACGTTGGTACCCGGTAGTCCCTCGACACTGAAAAATCGGGCCGCTCCTATCACAGACCGAACGTACGGCACAAGTAAGTCTGCCCTGTACGATGTGCTCTCACAGAACAAGGTGGTTCTCATGGACACCGACGTGGAAGGCGCGCTGAACATTTTAGACTTCTGCCGCCGGCACTCCATGGCAGAGCTCAGACGTGTCGTGAAGGGCGACGGCGGACACGATCGACACAACAGCAACATCAGTACGAAAGCGGATCGCAGGCCACTGCGCTGTCTCATTGTTTTTGTGTCGCCACCAGACCTGCACACACTGGAGCAGCGCCTGAAGGCTCGAGGCACGGAGACGCCTGCCTCAATTCGCTTCCGCATGGAGTTGGGTGCGCATTGGATTGAGTGGGCGAACGCTCATCCCGAATTGATCAACTACCGCCTCGTCAACGACGATCTCAAGCGGTGCGCAGACGCGCTCTACACGATCGTGAGGCGTGATGTCATTGTCACCGCACCCGCCGCATCAAGCAAGCTGTAGGGGAGGTCAATCGGCCTGCGTTTCGCTTCGTTGTGGTTGTTGACCTCTCTACAAAAAAAAATCGCCTTTTTTTGTGTCGCATCTCACAACTTGATAATGAAGGGTGTGGCGACTTCAAAGACTAAAGAATAAAAAACTCCCATTGCATCAAAACACTTCTAATTTTGTCTTCGTATCTCTCTCTCTCTCTCTGTTGGCGGGAATCGCAAAACCTCTTTCTCTTTCTTTTCTTCTTACCGATCTGACCTGTACGCGCTGAGGTTTAATTTAAGCGGGTCCGCGCGGGTGCGCTTCCTCACTGCCTTCATTAGCCAAGACGGTCACGTGACGCACTGGCCACCTACGATGTGCGCGACGATAACACACCAAGAAATATACAACGACCAAACAGACAAACAAACAATTATTTCGCTTATGCGCTACCTCACTTCACGGTCGAGCGGATAACGCATCGACGAGACGTTAACATACAAACGAAAAACGAAAATGCTACACGCGCTGGCAGAGGCGACACGCGTCTATCGCCTGCTCTGTGTTCCCGTTCTATCCAAGACGACAAGCCGGGACAACACACACACAAACAAACAAAAAAGCCTACAGCCTGCGTGTCCGCAACGCGTACATCGTGCAAACCAATTCTCTGTCGCGCGCTCATTTATTATTCTGTCTTATTTTAATGTTTATTCTTATTATTTTCTGGGTGCCTCTCCGGTCTGCCTGCAGCTATTTACTCTTTTCCTTTCACGACGCGCCTTGGTAAGAAAGACCTCGCACGTGTCTTCTTTTGGGTCTTCGTGTGTGTGTGCACGTGTAGACTATTGTTTTGACACAATCGTGATGACTGACAATCCGCTTGTTTCCGCACTGATCGACAGTGCGCACACAGGCGACACCTACTCCGCTTGGACGGAATTTACCGCGTTCCTCAACCGCCGTCTGCGTTCTTTCGCCAACACTCGTCGCCGGGCCGCGGCGGCGTCCTCGGTTGGGTCAACCGCCGAATCCACCTGCGATATGCTTCTAGCGGTCATGCAAAGAGTGGCGGCGCCGACCTTGGATAATCAGATGGCCACAGATCTCGCCGACGCACTTCTGCACATCTACCGCGAGTCAAAGGAAGAGGCGACGGCGCAGTGTGCGGGGCTGTTCGACTACCTGTCCCGTTTTCGCGCGGTGTTTGCCACGGCTGTGTCCGTGGAGGGGTACACAGACGATCGCAATTGCACCGCTTCGCACTCCGCGGAGATGCGTATAAGCTTCAGCGATGCGATTCTGCCGGCCGTGTTCAACTCCGCGGCTTCGACGCCGTCATCCGCGCCCTCGCCTACCACCGGTTCTTCGGTCGACGAGAAGGTGGCGCGCTGGTTGGAAGCCCGTGCGTCGTTTGGGCAGAAGGTGATCGCTGAATTGTTGTGCCGGGCACGTCGCGGACCCACGGACACGCCACCGGCTGCCACCGTCAGGGAGTGGATGGTCGTCGCCACAGACGCACAAGAGATGGTGGGTCCATTGACGACGTGGGTGAACGAGACTTCTGTCGCGTGTGTCAAGGTGATGCTCGTCCGCGCGTGGCTGCTGAATCGCCCCACCGCAGATGTGGGAAGTGAAGGAACAGCTGCTGACGAACTAAATCGGGCCACTCGCGTGCAAAACTTTCGTTCGGCGGCTGAGAAGGCGATGCAATGGTGCGCGCACCGCTACAGCTGTGATGAGCGTGTTGTGGAAGACACGTTGGGGTGTGTCATGCGGTGTTTACTGACAAGTTTCCCACCAGCCAATGCGCACGGGGACGAAGAGCACTGCGCTCACCTCTTCGCACAACTCATACATGACCACCTGCTAGGACACGCACTCAGTGGTCGTGCTGTACACGATACGCCTATTCTCGACGTCGTCGTTTCAGCGCGCGATATCAACGCAGCGTGGCGGCTGTTTCCGATGAGCCCTCGAACACTGCGTTGTGTGGTGCTCCCGATCTGCGTGCGCGTTCTGAACACGTGGTGGCGTCAAGACGAGTCACCTACGCCTTGTGCCGCCACCGAAGACGACAGGGAGCACGAGGCGGCGCGCTTGTACGGCCACTTCGCACTTTCCGTGCTCATGGTCCTCGCGAACACACCCGAGCCCCCACGTGTTGCATCACTGCAGACGGCTTACGAGACACTAGTGCGGCTTTTGTGTGAAGCCTACGCACAGCCGCTAAACATGACGCCTACACTGAACTGGGAGCGCACCCTTGGTGGTTTCTGAATACACTCACCAGTGCAGACAGCGGCGGAGGACCACATTCTCATGCGCGCTCGTCAGTGTGATATTTGATTTGACTCGTGCGAAGAAAGAAACAAACAAAAACGACCTGTCAGCATAAACAAAACACGCGCTCTTCTGCCCTATACGAGCTGCTCACGGTTTCCCCCCGTAGAATTAAGGCAGCTTGACACCTCCCAGGGAACGCAGAGGGAGAGGATGCTGCGCGCTGAAAAACTCGACAAACAGGAACGCGCGTGGCCTGCCTTGACGTTCACTGCTATTCTTGGTGTCTGTCTCGCTTCAGTTTTTTTTTTTTTTTTTGTGCCGTCGCACTCCATCCCTTCCATCTCATCATTCGGTGTGTACGCGTGCGTGGCGGAACGCCATTCCTCGCTTCAACGCCCTCGTTTTACCCACTTCTTACTGCTGTGGTCCTTCCACCCATCAAGCACTCGACTCGCGCTAACTCTCAACACACACGCACAACACTTACATATATATAACCCCAACCATGTCCGTGCCCGCGTACGAAGAGCTCAAGAAGCTCCACAAGAAGATGTACAACCTCGCGGGCAGGGAGGCTATGTCTGAGCAGATGGGTCGCATCCACTCTCTGCGCACTGCAGACTCCACCAGGCAGCTGCTCGAAGAGGCCGAAGAACACGTGGACGACCTACCAGCTGTCGATTAGACCAACCTACGGGAGATGCGCCGCCTCTACAACAATGCCGCGGCACTCCCGGAGGAGTTCGTGCGTCGTCGTGCACAGCTGACGACTCAGACAACACGCCTCTGGGCTAAGTGCCGCGCGGAGAACGACGTCATGAGCTGGATTCCGTGGCTGCTGCAACTGTACCGCGAGGTGCGCGAGAGCCGCAACGGCGTCGCCGAGAGCATCGTGCCTATGCAGACTCCCATCCTCGAGGAGAAGCAGTTCGCGCTCGGCCGCCGTCTGATGACGCTCTTCAACTTCGACTGGGACTGCGGCCGCTTCGACAAGGCACCACACCCGTTCGGTGGCATGGTGACGGAAGACGTCCGCATGACCTACTACTACGAGGAGAGCAGCTACACCGCGTGCATGCTCGCCACCGTCCACGCAACAGGCCACGCCAAGTACGAGCAGAACTGCGGTCCCCGCGAGATGCTCGGCCAGCCGGTGTGCACGGCGCGCTCCGGTGGCGTCCACACGACGCAGTCGCTGTTTGTGGAGCGCATGATCTGCAAGCCCGCCGCCTTCGCGGAGCTCGTGATGCCGCTGCTGAAGGAGCACCTCGGCGCCCAGCCCGCGCTCACAGTCGAGAACGTGTGCAAGATCAACCAGCTCGTGAAGCCGTTGTACATCCGCATGCTGGCCGATGAGCTCGGCAACCCCCCTGTGCGTGATCCTGCGCTACGAGATCGAGCGCGACCTCATCAACGGCGTGCTCGAAGCCACCGATGTGCCGCGTGTGTGGAACGAGAAGATGATGGGGTACACGGGTCTCAGCACCGAGGGTAAGGACGACATCGGCTGTCTTCAGGACATCCACTGGGCAGCCGGTGGATTCGGCGGCTTCCCCGCGTACTCGATTGGCGCTATTTGGCGCTGCGCCGCTGATGGCGACGATCCGCCGGGAGATGGGCGACGACGTCGTGACGGAGTGCATCCGCACGGGCAACATGCTGCCGATCCAGGAGAAACAGAAGGAGAAGATCTGGTCCAATGGCTGCCTGTACACGACCGACGAGCTGCTGACCAAGGCCACCGGCGAGCCCCCCAACCCCCAACCCCAAGTACCTGCGCGAGCACCTGGAGCGCCGCTACCTGTACAACAAGGAGTGGGCGCGGGTTCCGTTGCGGTCACGTCACGCACCCTCGCCCATCGCCTGCGACTCTTCACCGTGCCTTGGGAGGTGGGATAAGCGGTGATGGAGATGACGTGCTTCCATGTACTCCCGGCTTTTAGCACGCGTAGCCCTATCACACCCGTTCCCGATTCCTTCTCAGTGTTCTGTTTTCGGGCCCCTACACCCCAGACAGAATGTTCTCTCTTTTATTATTATTATTATTATTAAGTTTTTCCATTTTCTGCTTCTTCTTTTGTTTCTTTTATTTTTATTTTTTTCCCGCACCCACTGTTGTACGCTGTCTTTGCCTCGCTTTTCTTTTTTTTTTTTTTGGCCTCTTCTCCCCATCTCCCTTACTCTCGTTTTCTCGTTCCTCTTGCTGAACCGTAAAGAACGGTGGCAGCGGCGCTTTTACACTGTGTACCCCTCATCGTCAGCCTCCGCCGCGCCTCCGAGCGTCGTCTTCTCCTCATCCCGCGGAGAGAGTAATAGGAGTGTGTTTGATCGGGGTATGTGCGCCGCGCTCACGCATCCTTCTCGATGCACGTCACTTGTACTGGGTTGGACTATTTTTGTCATCTGGTAGCTGGTGTCTTGCTGTTGTGTTCTTTACGATGCGCGAGTGTAGCTGCCCGCCCAGTACCGCGTGCCCTCCCCCTACCCTGCCAAAAAAAAAAAAAGCAACTTTGAATAGATTTTTAAAACAAAAGAGGGTTTTATGTCCTCTCACCTCGCTCTTCGATACCTCCTCTTTGTGGCCCAAAGAACAGAAGTCCTACGTCGCTGTCGCGCTGAATCCGCTAACTCTTTGCGGTGGAGCGCTCCGACTGTGCGCGGATTGTCTCTTTGTGTGGTAGTTGTATGTCTCGCATCTAATGCGGCATGGCGCGCCGACGTAGTCTGATCATATATTTCTCTCTCTCTCTTTCTGACGATTCCAATTTCCGCTTTCTCCTTTTTTTTTTCTTGTTGTTGTTGTTGTTCCGTGCTTCATTCGTCGTCTCTAGCGTCGCTGTAGTAGAGCGTCATCTTGTCGGTGACCGTTACACATCGTCCCTTTTCTGGGTTGTCGTCGTGTTCGCTTTTCCAGGAACGACTGCATTGCCGGAGGCCTTGTGTTGTTGTTCATCTTGTTCTCTCCATATATCCTGAAAACACACATATACACACTCGCATAGAGAAGGAAGCGCGCCTCAACGCGTAGAGCCACTCGTATGTCCAGCGTCGAGAAGGCACCGGCCACGCAGCAGCCCGCTTTTGGCAAGCCGGTCAGTGATCAGGATGCCGTTGCATCCAGTACCAAGGGCACTGCCACTACGTACTACAAGTCGATTCGCGAGCGCCGCAATGGGTACATACATCAGCTCTATGTACGCCAAGAGTTCGCCACTTGTCTCGCGGTGATTGAGGCACAACTGCGAGAGACGGAGGGAACCTGTGAGTATGCGCTGTACGTCAAGGGACTTTTGAAGCGTACCGAGGGTGCCCTCGGGGAGTCTTTGGCGCTCCTTCAGACGTCCGTCCTCGTCAGTCCGGAGAATGCGACAAATAGAAAACAATTCGCACGTGCGCTGCACCTTGTAGGACGGCACAAGGATGCCATCGAAGTCTTCCGTGAGGCGGAGGCCGTGCGCTACTCCAGGAACATGGGCGTTGACTGGGAGCTGCCGTATAGCATTGGTGTTTGTCAAGTCTATCTGCATGAGTACGATCAAGCGATCGCCAGCTTCACGCGCTCGCTCAGCGCCCAGCGCAATGACTGCACCTATCTGCAGTTGGTTGAGGTACTTCTTCTGCTACAAAATTATGACAACGCTGAGGCAGTGCTTGAGGAGGCGCTAAAGTTTTCGCCACAAAATCCTGAAATACTAGTGCGACTCGGCCAGCTCCACCTTCGGCGTGGGCAAGAAAAGCAAGCTTTTGATCTTCTCGGCCGCTGTCTGACGCTCGACCCTGTCCATGCGCGCGCGATTGTCGCGGCGGCGAGCATCATTCAAGACAATGGCGACTACGACGTGGCCCTCTCCAAGTACCGCATCGCCGTCACCCGCATCCCGGACTCCGCGCGGCTCTGGAACAACGTGGGGGTGTGCTTCTTCGGCAAGCGCAACGTCTACGCGGCTATCGCGTGCCTGCGGAAGTCAATTTTTTTGACGCCGCTAGCGTGGATTACGCAGTACAACCTGGGCATTGTTTTTCTCTCTATGGGGCGCTACGCGTCTGCGTTCCAGCACCTCTCTGCCACGGTGAGTCTGCATGCACAGTACGCCCCCGCCTACATGTACATGGGCGTCTGCCTCTCGCTGATGAATGACATTGACAACGCCTGCGCGGCGTACCGCAAAGCCATCGCCATGGACCCTGACCCACTCTTCCGCTTGAACTTTGTCATCACACTCCTGAACAGCGGGTTCCCAGCAGAAGCGATGGAGCACTTCGTGCCGTTCCTCGCTCAATGGGAACGTCTGAGCACGGAGGAGAAGCGTGACTTGGCCGGCGGCACGAGCTTCGCACCGGAACTCGTGCGCACATTGCAGGCGCGGTTCGACGCGTTGGCGCCGACGCAGCTAGCGTCAAGTGGAGCGGCAGTCGATAGCGTCGGACAGCGCAGTGAACGCGGGGCGGACGCGGACGCGGACGCGGAGGAGGCGCATAGCCCCGCAGCAGCGAGCACGTCGCCTTCTGTTCTGCCAGAATCAACGCCCGTTGAGCGGCGGAGACCGGTCCCCACAGCGACCGCGTCGACTCATGAGAGTCAAGGCAAAGAGGCGTCTTGGGCGGCGGTGCCGGTGCAAAGTAGCACACCGCTCGTGGCTACCGGCTCGCCAGATGAACGCGCCGTCACACGCACAAGTGCGGTGGGACCGACCGTGGCTACCGTCTCGGACACTTAGGGTCCGGCGCACTCCGAAGAGATCGCGACGACGCTGCGCGGAGCGACCAGTGAGGCGTACCGGCAGAGCGATGGGACCGGGGCGGAAGCATCCAGTATACGTGCGGAAGACTCACCCGCAGCGGTCGTGATGGAGAGCAGTGAGGACCCTCGTCGTGATGACGGCACGGGGCACCCTGATGCGAGCGCGCTCTACTCCTCCTCTGCTTCCTCTACACTGTCAAGCGCGGCCAGCGGACGTAAACATCTTTTGAGAGACACCGAGAGCGAGAATAGCCATAGGTCTGTCTAGGTGGTACTCGCCATATGTCTCTCCGCTGTTACTTGATTTCGTCTTTCTTTTCGTGTGGGTAGCTCGCACACGCGAAGGCAAAGGAAGTCATTGCATGTGCACACACAACAACAACAACAACAACAACAACAAGAGAAGTCAGAATCGGTGTCTCTCTCCTTCTTCTGAACAGAAGAGATTTCTCCCCCCCCCCCCCACTCTCTGTCTCTCTCTCTCTCTGTCTCTCTTCGACAGATGAGGACAACAGAGAAGCGTTGGCACACAGCAACTGTATGCGTTTCTAGTGTGGCGCTCTCACCGATGGGAGGACAGCGAGAAAATGGAGGGCGGCTGGGCATGCTGCGTTATCCCTCGCCTCTCCGCTCCGTTGTACGTCTCCGTCCCTTCTGTCAACAAACAAACAACACAAAAAGCGATGTTGATCACTGTCTTGAGGATTGTCGTAAGCCCTCGCTGCGGAACCTTCGTTACGTGCTGCACACCCTACCAATTTCCTCACAACCTCCCGCTCTTATCATTTGGGGAAAAAAACGTGTGAACTGTTGGTTCTCCTCCCACCTACATCTTTTTTCTTTTCTCCACATTGTTAGTACGAGCTGTTTTCGTTGATGTGGTCACACACAGCGTTGCTTGTACGCGTTAACAGAGAACAGTAAACTGACGGGCAACACGAAGTACTCTGCGACTATCACCGACATCGATTTGCCGGGGGAGAAAAAAAAAGAAAAGGAAGAAAGGAGTATCGATGTCATCGAGTGCACAGGACGGTGTCAATACGACAGAGCTCTCTGTTATCGATTACAGCACCGCCGAGGCCATCCTGCGCGCACACATCAACTACCTTCGCGACCGCATCGCCCACGAAGGATGCGTACCAGAGAAGCGCGTATGGCAGGCGACGGTAGATGAACTGACAGTGGCCTTCCCATGGGCGTCATCTCTCACTCAGTCTGATCTCTCGTCTTGTGTACTTGGGATGCGCTGCGTAGTGCCGGTACTTGTTGTGTTGATGACGCTCGCGGCGTGCTACTACCTGACGGTGCGCTGCACGACGCAGACGCCTCTCCAGTACGTGACGAGCTGCTTGACGCACACATTGATGGGCTCGTTTCGGCAGCGCGCCGCGCTCGACAAGTGGCGCACACGCGTTCGGGAGTCTGTGCCCTGGATTGATGCCCAAGCCCGTGCGCAGGAGAAGGCACACAGACTGATCGCGCAGCTTCGTCAGCAGCAGCTCCGCACGTCGCTGACAATGATCGGAATGGCCGAGGTGCTCTTGCTGGTGATGAATATGCTTCCGGATGTGGCACATTGGGGATTGCGATGGATCCTAGGACCGGTCGCGCCTTTCTGTGCGCGGGTGTTCACGCCTCTCATGGGTCAAGCCCAGAGTGCGAAAGGTACTACCTACAGCGTGGTGCGCGCCACGGAAACGCTCTATCTGCTTTACTTCTTCGGTCCTATCCTGTTGTCTGTTTTCTTTGGGCTCTTGCAGTGGGCGACCGACAGCGCGCACATGGTGCTCGACGTCCGCGCGGCTCACCCCTTGGTGCCAGCCTTACGTGAGGAGTTCGCACGCCGCCGCAACGACACACTTCGTCAGGATGTACACAGCGTGCGCCAAGATCTTCAAATGATCCAAGAAGCCCTCGCGTCTCAGCGCGAGGCCCAGCAGCTTCTGGTGCAAGGCACGACCATGGTGTCCGACTCTGGCCAGGCGCTTTTGGCGCCGGTGGCGAGCCAAGACACAGGCGCGGCGTACCCCATACCACCATCAGAGCGAGAAGCGAATCAAGATGCAGAAGCCGCGTCGCCGTGTACAGAACCGACTGCGTGCAAAGCGATGGAAGCTGCTCGGTTGAGCACCATTGACCAAGAAGGTGAAGAACACAAGAGTGGATCAGCACGCGATCTTGGCGGTACCCAAGCAACCGAAGAGCTGTACGAATGAAACGATCATGCCAGAGCCTCCTTTTGTTTTGCCCCCTTGGTCGCCTCTAGTGTGTGGCGTTTGTCGTGTGTCGAATTGGGTGTGTGTGTGTGTGTTGTGTTGCGCATAGAGGGACCACTGACAGGTCCCCAAACTGACTGAGACCACGAATGATCGAAGAAAACAAAAGAGAAGAGCGGAAGAAGGGCAGTTCAGTCGTGCAGCAGTGCTATTCGATGGTCACGTCTTTCTCGACTATGAGCTAGACAGTCCATACTTTTTTTTTTTTCTTGAATCTCTAACTTCTCCACCCTCCCCCACCTCACCACCGTCGCTACCACCGCTTCCCCCTCACCCTGCCCTCTTTTTTTTTTTTGCTGTTATTTTGACTGTTCGCAGTTAGTTGCTGTTTTTTGTTTGTTTGTTTGTTTTGGCATAATGAACCGCGTACCCGTTGCGGCGAGCGCACGCAACGCCAGCCTGTACGCAGCGGCCAGCGCGCAGTTCACCGTGTGCCGGCAGCCGTGGAACGAGTATCTGCGTCTCCTCACAAAGGAGGACAGCACGCCCTTCCACGCGGAGGCGCATGAGAAGCCCGCGTATCGCGGTCGCAAACGTGGTCGTGAGGGTTGGCTCTTTGGTCAGCAGGTCCAGCTGCACTACCATCGCTTCCCTGATGAACAGCTCTTCACAAATTTGAATCGATGGCGTATGGGCGACACCGTCGGGGACATCGCCCTCCAGCAGTTCCGCAACGCGCAGCCGTTCGACTTGGAAGATAAAGACCCGCAAGGCTTTCAGCGGCCGTCCCCAGAGGTGTACATGAAGCTCAACTACAAGAACCCCGCCACGATCTCGCGCTTCCTCACGCGCACGGGCCACATGTACCCACAAGACATCATGCCACTGAACCCCGAGGCGGTGCGTAAGCTACGCGTGGCCAAGGCGCAATCCATTCGCATCGGTCTTTACCCGCGCTTCGGCAACCCGTTCTGGCACCGCTCGCAGCGCTTCCGGCCCAAGGCGTACCAGGAGAACTACGACCCCACGACGTACGCGACGAAGCACACAATGGAGCACTTCGCGTACAATTGGGTGCAGACAGACCGCATTCGGCAGTATTTCAAGGGTCTCGAGGGCCTTCATGTGTCGCGTCGCGCGGAAGGCACGGGTGGTGGCGTCACAAGCGAGCAGCGCCAACAGGACCAGTTCTACTCGCCGGAGAATCAGTCGATTCCTCAGCACCGCAGCCAAGCAACATATACCGTGCCTGGTGTGGAGCACTCGATCAAGAATCCTACTGTGCCCGGTCTCATGTCAACCAAGGGTATGAAGAAGAAATTCTACAACTTGTACTCGTCGACCTCTACCAAGCGCATGGGTTTCTCGAACCCCACGCTGGGTATCAAGAAGGTCTAGGCAACAAGAAGCGTGGCAGCGCTTGGAGGATTGTCCCTCGTCATTCACTGGGCGGCATCTTTCCGCGGCGCTTTTACGCGTGGGTGTACGCACGCGCGTATTTTTTTTTTTTTTTTGGCGTGTGTGGGTGTGTGAGAGTGAGGAGAAATCTTTTTCTTCTTCTCTGCTTCATTCCATCGACTTGTCGGAATGGAAGTGTTGTGTGCGTGCGTCATCGTTGAGCACATTCTGTGCAGATGAGTCAAAAAAAAAAAAAAAGAAATGTCGTCAGCGATGGCAAGCGCGTGGTTGTCGTGATGAAAGGATCTTTCGTTTGTCGCGCACGTGTGCGGCGGCGCCTCACCACCGAGGCCACACGACACAGTTCTCTCTGTGATGTGCGTAGGTGCTGGAAAAAAAAAAAAAGAAACGGTACCTGTGACCCCTGAGTGTGAGCGGTCACATCGAAGTGTGCGAGCCGCCAACGACAGACAGGGAGAGAGGAAAAGAGAAAGAGAGAAGGAGTATCTTGTCAGTTGTGTATGTGCATCGAGGCATACCCTCTTGACATCTGACCAACTCGATTGCATCACGCACCGCTTCCGTGCAGCCCCAAACCATTCTTCTCGAACTCCCCGTAAACGACACGTCCCCAACTGCTCAGAAAAACAAAACAAAACCAGACTCATCCCTCAAAAAAAAAAAAAAGTAAGAATACGCAGAATAGCACTCAACGCACAACTACACAATTACGCTAAATCGAGATGACAACGTGTGAGCAGATTGCACTCGAGCAGCTCGCGTCGACCCTGACAAGCGCCGAATGGTCCACGGGCCCGCTGTACTTTGTCGGCGATGTTGGTGGCACCAACGCACGGCTTGGCTTCGCACACGAAACCGCGTCTAGTGGTGCTGACATCCGCTTTGTGGTCTTCTCTATGAGTAAAGGTACCATCGATCAGCTGCACGAGTTTTTCTCCACCATTCTGAACACGATCGGTCCTGATGCCGAGGCACGCAAGGCCGTCACGTCCCGTATCGCCAACGGCGCGCTTAGTGTGCCTGGACCGTGCATCAACAACCAAGTCGGCGGTCCGTTCAACAACCTGAAGGGTCTCGCCAAGATCAAGGACTACCCAGCTGAACTGTTCCCACGCGGCCGCAGCGCGCTGCTCAATGACCTTGAAGCAGGTGCCTTCGGTGTGCTCGCCGTCAGCGATGCGGGAGCGTTCAGCGAGTACTTCAAGGTCCTGTGGAAGGGGACGCACTGGGACTCCAGCCAGGCAGCAGGGCAGGGCGCCAAGGGAACAGCTGGTGAGAGCTCTTCCCCCTCGGCCGTACCCCCACCCGTTGGCACCGCACTCGGTCGAGGTCGGTGCTTCGTCATGGCACCGGGTACAGGCATGGGTAACTCGCTCATCACGTACAACGGCGTCCACGACACGTACGATGTACTGCCTCTCGAGTACGGCTCTCAGACAATGGCGTATTCCAAGCACCCGATAGGTGGCCCGGACTATGTGCCTTTTATGTGTCGAGCACTTAAGTTGAAGACCACGTACGCGCCAAACTGGGAGCAGGTCTGCAATGGACGTGCCTTGGCCGTGAACTACGCCTTCTTGACCACCAAGTCGCCGGACGCCGAGATGAAGACGCCGGGTCAGGTCGCACGGCTCGCACAGGAAGGCGACCCTGCCGCCCTGAAGGCTATGTCCATCTACTTCCAGCACATCTTCTCGGCCTCGGGTGAGGCCATCATGGCATTCCTACCCCTCACGTGCGTCCTCATCGGCGACAACGTTATCAAGAACCGCTTCTTTTTCGAGAAGGACCCCTCCCACGTGGACATGCTGCGACGAACCATGATGCAGCACCCGATGGAGCAGGACTTCGGCTTTCTCAGTCGCACGACGGTTCTGCGACAGGTTAAACCCGTAAATTTGAACCTCATGGGCTGTTACGGCTTCGGTAGCCATTTCAACGCTGGCGGCGCACCCACGACGAAGCCCCACGCATCGAAGTTGTAGAGCGAAAGGTCGAAAGATAGAGCGAGGTGAACGGTGAAACGCGGGTGGAGTCGTAGCCAACGAGAATACGACGACGATAGCGGTGCCGTGGACAGTCATGTACACGACTGAGTATGCGAAGCGCGTCCGTCGCGCTCGCGTTGTGTGCGCTGCCTCCTCAACGATGATCACTGTGTTTGCGGTATGACGACGCCCGACCAGGTCTTCTCAACAGACCTGGTTTGACAAGAGAAACACCGCCTCAAAACATCCAAAAAAACGAAAAACGACAAAAGCATTCATTTCTTTTTCTGTTTTCTCATTCTCTGTTCCTGCACAATGCGCGAACAAGCGAGTCAACGCTGTCGTGTTCATGTGATGCGCTTCCTCATCGAGTGTGTGCACACCACATGACAATGATGTCCCGCGTTTTCTTTTTCTTCCCCGCTCGTCTGGCATCGCGACACGCATCAGTTGTGCGCTTCTCTCCCCACAGTGGACCGAGCTAGCCACGCACGAGGTGGATGGCTGTTGCACAAAATACCTGACGTATTTCAGATCCTCAAGTCGAAACGCCGAAAACAAAAAAAAACAGAAAAAGTGGAATGACAACCGCTACCTTGTAGCGTGCGCGTTGTCGGCGCCCTGTCAACAGCTGCAGAGAGGAAAAAGAGGTACCGCTTGTCAGGTTCTGTCCAAAGGTATTTGCTGTACTGCATCCACCACCCTTCGGACGTTCTTTGTGGGCTCGCCCAATGCTTTCATCGCTCACATTGTCCTCTTTCGATTCTCCACACACACACACACACACACACACACTTGTGTAAGACTGTAGCGTCTACGCAGGCCGTCGGTTTGTCGTTTTGTTTGGAGACAAAAAAAACACAAAGGATGACGGGGACTCATGATGAGGAGATAGTGCTCTCCGAAGCGCAAAAGAAGGAGGAGGTGTGGATGCGCATGCAGCAGTCACTGGCCTGTCGGGTAAACATCCCGGAGACAGAGTGTGCGCTCCTGCGACCTTCGACTTCGCCGTGTCTTCACCCGTCACCATCATCGCGCCTGGTGTTACCTCCGTCGTCTTCTTTTGTGCATGCCGACTTCGCCCTACCGTGGTCTGACCTCCAGGCCATGCTCTCGTCCAGCGGACTCATCACACAGCGCGCACGGCCCCCTGATGCGGAAGCGGTCCTCGCACCACAAGTCGAGGGTATTCCTGAGATCTCATTTCAAGGCTGGCAGGCGACGTCGGCGCACGGCGTGGATGCGCGCTGCTGGGCGACGCAGCTCCTACACGATGTCGCCGCGCAATCAGTGCAAGCCGCCTCAGCACCACCTCCACCACTCCAGTTTATCGGGGGCATTGATATTTCCTTTGTTCCGAATACAAACATCGGTGTCGCGTGCCTGGCCGTGCTGCGCTACCCAAGCCTGGAGCTGTGTCATCGCTATATGCATCACTGCGTGCTCACCGAGCCGTACGTGTCTGGGTTCTTGGCGTTTCGCGAAGTGCAGCCTGTTACCGCGCTGTTCAACAAAGTGAGGCCGGAGCTAGAGGCCGCGCACCACATGCCGCAGCTCTTGTTTGTGGATGGCTGTGGCGTGCACCATCCGCGCCGCTGTGGTCTGGCCTCGCACCTGAGCGTCGTTCTTGATATCCCGACCATTGGGTGTGCGAAGAAAATGCTTGTTGTGGGTCACCTCAGCCGTGAGTGGGTGGAGACCAACATGCGCACACTCGCCTCGCCGACGCCTGTGAACAACAAAAAGAAGCATGCACCTCACGTTTCGGGCGACACGGTGCCCGTAGTGCCGCCGCTTCTTCCCCTCATCACAGAACCGCCAGAATGGCTTCGCACGTCTTCAGCGCATGCGTGGTCTCTGTACGGCTACGCGCTGCAAACAAGTCCCAGTGTAAAGAAGTGCATCTACGTCTCACCGGGCTCACGTGTGGGCTATGCGATGGCCGCCGCGCTGGTTCTCTTGGTCAGTCAGCACCGCGTCGCCGAGCCCATCCGTGCCGCTGACCTTGGCTCCCGGGCGTACATTCGCGAGGTGTTTCCACAACACACGCCAGACACTGATCCGTGAACGATCATCATGCTTACCCACTGTTAGGAGGATGGAAGGCGCGGCTCTCGATTCGAAGAAGAAACAAAAAAAGAAGAAAAATTAGAAATTTAAAAGCAGTGCATGATTCTGCAACCACGTGGTGCCGCGCTCATCTATGCACTCACCTCGTGTGGCCTGACGGCCCGCCTGTCCGCGTCTCCGTTGTTCTGACTGTCTTGATAAAGACCTCAAAACCACACTCCCACATCGGACTGATCCGCTTGTTCTATTTTTCTTTTCTTTTTGTCTCTCTTCGCCTTCTCTCATACTTCTTCTTCTTTTGGATATGGCTTGGGGCACACAAAGCACATTCGTCTGACACACACACACACACGCACATCGGCTATGATTTTCTTTTTCTTTGTCGTGATCACGCTGTGGGTGGTGTGGCGCCTGTACAGCTTCGTGGCCTATCGACGCCTCAACTATAGCGGAAAAACAATTCTGATCACCGGCGCTACATCCGAAGTAGGTTGGCGGCTGTGCTTCCGTTTCTACGGACTCAATGCGCGTATTATCGCCTGGGACAGTGCGAAATTTCGCCTAGAAGAGCTTCAGCGCGAGGTGGTTTCCTATTACAACGACCTTGAAGACAACAGCGTCGCGGAGGAAAGCGCCAGTCCGACGAGCGCGGTCACCACCACCGCGACGACAGAGACGAGTGCTGGCAAGGTGCCGCCTATCGCTGGCCTCGCGCGTGCAGCCGCCTCCGCGTGCACAGTGAGTGGGAAAAACAGTGAAAATTTCATCGTCCAGTCGGTCGACCTTAGCGCACGTCTCTCCCTTCAGCGACTCGCGAAGGAGCTCGTGTCAGGCGGTACTGTGCCTGATGTCATTTTTCACTGCTCACATTCGCAGCCAACCAAGTCTTTCCTCGAGCGTCCTGACGATGCGATGGAGAAGATCGTCTGCACCAACACGCTCGCCCCGCTGTGGATTGCCAAAGCACTGCTTCCGGCGATGTTGGAAAAGCGCACGAGTTGTCAGATCGTGCACTTCGTCACCTCGGCTGCCGATCAGTGCGCACAGCCCACAGATGCCCCGGACTACATCGCCTCGCAGTGGGGAGCCGTCGGCGCGCACTACGCGCTACGCCGGTGGCTCCAGGCGCAGCGACATGCGTGGACCGGTGTCGGGTCGGAAGGTCCTCTTGCAGGCATGCGGCCATCAGGTGGCACGGCGGTGACGACGGGCTCACGCACATCCGCGAGCGCTGGTC
The DNA here is from genome assembly GCA_030849045.1 of Wallacemonas rigidus. NCBI lineage: Eukaryota > Euglenozoa > Kinetoplastea > Trypanosomatida > Trypanosomatidae > Wallacemonas > Wallacemonas rigidus. The sequence continues at coordinate 632,361 of JASAOL010000614.1, forward strand.
GCGTGAGCGACATCCGCGTCTGTCTCGTCAGTCTGCGCGACATTCAGCGCACCTCGGCCAGCATCTTTTCAATTCCCTACGCCGCAGAGCGAGGCCTGTCCCGAGAGGAGCCCGATCACGCGAGCGGCGCGACCAGTCTCGGGGTGTCATCGGCGCGTGGAAGTTCGAGGGGGGCGACAAGTAGCGGGGCAGCGGGCGCTGGCACGGGCAGTCGCCTTTCCCCCTCGCAGCTGGCCAGCCGCGAGGCGAAGCGCATGGATGCCGTCGTCGACCGCGCCATCCGCGCGATTATGTGCGGTGTGGAACGGTACGCGGACCGCTCACTGTCGAACTGGTATCCGCTTCTAGAAATCTTACCTGTTCCGTGGTACGCGAAGCTGATCCAGTGGTTCGACGTGTGAGAGAAGAAGACACACACACGCACACAACTGCGCCTTTTCGCGCGGACTTGAAGGAATATAGAGAGTCGATCATCACAGCAAAAAAAAAAAAGAGAGAGAGAGAGAGAGAGCGGAAGAAGAGGTGCCTAACTCTTGGTGTGAATCTAACGCGAAATCCAATGCATGATCGGGCGCGCCGTGCAGACACAAAGCATGGAGTGGTCATCCTCTGCAGGTGCCGGCGGCCGTTTACATGTGCGTGTCGACCGTTCGCGCATCTTCGAGTCCGACAGGAGGTGCCACCGCGAAAAAAAAAAAACGATGAAAGAGGTCAGAAGTGCATCAGATGCGTTTTTTCTTTTCTTTTAATACGCGAACATAACTCTTCTCCTGTGCTTTTCCTCACTATCCCTCTCTCTCTCACACACACATACATACACACGTGCGGGAGTCGTGCAGTTCGATTTGTCATTCAGTTTTTCTTTTCTTTTCTCTCTGTCTCTCAGTATCACTCGCTCCTGAGAAAACATGTCCTCCGTTGAGAAGTTTCCCGTCTCGAATATGTGCAATCAGCCGCTCAGTGGCATGAACGCGGTGTACATGCGGGAGTCGCAGTGCAAAGATAAGACCCCCTTGAAGCTCTCCATTGGCGATCCCACCTTCGATGGGAATTTGGTGGCCCCGAACACAGCTGCGAAGGCATTTGACACCTACGTCGACGTGCCCACCACCTACAGCTACCAACCGGCTCCGGGTCGTCCTGACGCACGGGCGGCCGTGGCTGATTTTTTCGGCCGACGCTTTGCCGGCGCCAACAAGGCCGCGTGTCAGGCTGCGAACGTTGTGATCACATCCGGTGGTGCCGAGGCTGTGCTGCACTCGATCTTAGCGCTCTGCAACCCGGGCGACAACCTGCTCACGCCTGCCCCCGGCTTCACGCTGTACAGCTACGCGTGCGATACGTACGGGTTTGAAGAACGCCCCTATCACATGACCGCGGAGACGAACTGGGAGATTGATTTGGACGAAGTTCGCCGTCTGGTCGATGACCGCACACGCGCCATTGTCATCAACAACCCGTCGAACCCGTGCGGCACTAGCTGGAGCCGTCACCACGTAGAGGCTATTATCAAGCTGGCGGAGGAACTGTGTCTGCCCATTATTGCCGATGAGATTTACGCGGGCATGGTCTTCTCTGGTCAGCAGTTCACCTCCGTCGCCGAGTTCGACACACCCGTCCCACTGTTCATTTGCGGTGGCACGGCGAAGAGCTTCATGGCGCCGGGCTGGCGCTGCGGGTGGATTCTTCTCATCGATCGCGATGGCATTGGTCAGAAGGTGCTCGCAGGCATCCACAATCTGACGACCATGTCCCTCGGTTGCAACGCGCACACACAGTGGGCACTCGCGCAGCTGCTCGCCCAGACGCCCGAGGACTACTACGCGGCTAATATGCATGAAATCGAGCGTAACGCCTTGTTCTTCGCGGAGGGCATCAACACGCGCTGCCGAGGCCTTTCCTGCAACACGCCCCAGGGTGCGCTCTACGTCATGGTGAAGATTGACTTCGACGCCTTCGAGAGCTTCAAAAACGACCGTGACTTCTACCTGGCACTGGAGGATGAGGAGAACATCCAGGTGATTCCAGGCTGCACCATGGGGGCGCCTGGTTACTTCCGCGCGTGCATCACACGGCCAGCTTCCATTATTGAAGAGGTGATGGGCCGCCTTACACAGTTCTGTGAGCGCCATGCCAAAAAGTAATAGGACATGCGTGTGTCTCTCTCGTACGCGTGCTGTGGGGGAGACACGTCATGATCAGGGTATTTGTTCAACGTCGTCACACTATCGCCTTTGGTGTTTCGACAGGTGCTTTGTGCATATTTGTTTTTCATCCTTTTCTTTTTTTTTCCAACGCGGCCCATCATTGTGTCAGTCTTCCTGAGTGTCTTGGATCTCTGAGTAGACGGCATTCGATCGGTGCCTCTTCTTTTCTTTTCTTTTTTTTTTTTTTTGCCTTTCCGAGACACACACTTGCTGTGCTAATGTTTCGGCTGATATCGTCGTTGACTACTTCTCTTCGTCCTCCAGTGTGTGCGTGTGTGTCTTCCTCTTCCGCATCGACTTGGTTGCGATCGAGTGTGTTGTCACGTTTTACTTATTTGCCTGTCTCGTTCACTGAGTGACGCCTCGCTTATTTAGTGAGGTGCTTGCGTTAAGAAAAAGTGTAAAAGTAAAAACTGGCACGCCGGTCGCAGACTATACGTTGTGCTTTAAGAAGAAAAAGAAAAGAAAAGAAAAGAACACGTCAAGTGTTCGGAAGCGCGGATCGAATGCGAGCGCGTCGTTTGTCCTCCAGCCTTGTACACAGCCGTGGCATTTGCACGGTCGTCGTTCGCATACGACATGCGGATTGGTGTGTGTGTGTGTGTGTGTGTGTGTATGCATGTGTGTGTTTTCTTCTTCACTGTCGTCGCTGCCGAAATGAACACCTCCCCATGGGCGCGAGTGAAAAGGGCCCGACAGCACGTGTGTATATATCGTCACACAGACATACAGACACACACACACACACACATCTGCTTCGTTATTGTCTGATTATCCTTCTCTTGGCGCACTGACTCTCTTTCGCTCTCTCTCTCACACACACGGATGCGCCCGCACATATAAAAGTCATTCGTATCGTCTACATCAAACCAACAAAACTCACGACTCCAAACACAAATATCGACTCGATCAACAAAAACAACAAAAAGGCAGAAAAGAACTTCGGCACTCACAATGGCACCCATCAAAGTCGGCATCAACGGGTTCGGTCGCATTGGTCGTGTTGTGTTCCGCGCGGCACAGCACCGCGAGGGAATTGAGATCGTGGGCATCAACGATCTCCTGACCGCCGAGTACATGGCTTACATGCTCAAGTACGACAGCACACACGGCCGTTTTGGTGGTGACGTCGCCGTCAAGGATGGAAACCTCGTCGTCAACGGCAAAACGATCCGCGTCACGAGCGAGCGCGACCCCGCGAACCTCAAGTGGGGCGACATCGGCGTGGATGTCGTCGTGGAGTCCACTGGCATCTTCCTGACATCCGAGCTCGCGCACAAGCACATCGAGGCAGGCGCGAAGCGAGTGATCATGACGGGGCCCCCGAAGGACGATACGCCGATGTTTGTGATGGGCGTCAACCACACCACCTACAGCGGTCAGCCGATCGTCTCGAACGCGTCCTGCACGACCAACTGCCTCGCGCCGTTGGCAAAGGTTGTCCACGAGTCTTTCGGTATTGTGGAGGGCCTGATGACGACAGTGCACGCCACCACTGCGTCGCAGAAGACTGTGGACGGTGTGTCACCCAAGGACTGGCGCGAGGGCCGTGGTGCGTCGCAGAACATCATCCCTGCCTCCACCGGCGCCGCGAAGGCAGTCGGCAAGGTGATCCCCGAGCTTCAGGGCAAGCTGACGGGTATGTCCTTTCGCGTGCCGACACCGAACGTGTCTGTGGTTGACCTGACCGTGCGGCTCGCGAAGGCGGCGACGTACGAACAGATCTGCGAGGCGATCAAAAAGGCAGCCGATGGTCCCCTCAAGGGCGTTCTTGGCTACACTGAGGATCCCGTGGCCTCGACCGACTTCAACGGCGTCCCCCTCACATCTGTGTTCGATGTCAAAGCAGGCATCTCGCTCAACGACCACTTCGTGAAGCTCGTTTCCTGGTACGACAACGAGACGGGCTACTCCAACAAGGTGCTCGACCTCATCGCCTACACACACGGCAAGTAGCCTCTAAAGAAGGCAAAGCGAGCGAGAGGAGACAGAGAAGGATAGGACACGTCCACGTGCGGGGCAGACGCATGCACATGTGAGCAGGTGTGAATGAAAAGGTCGAGCACATTGTGGGGATGTACGCCTTGTGTGAGAGCAGCCAACTCGTCCGTGACAGGCTCTTCTCGTCCTCCCTCTTCCGGAAAAGAAAAAAAAGCTTTTGACCCATTTCGAGTGCGTGCGTGGCGATGTGAAGGTACGCGTGCGCTATCTTATCTTCGCTCTGACTCCCAAGTCATCTATGCATCCGGTTACGATGTATGTGTGTGTGTGCGCCTCTCTCTCTCTCTCATGCGCCTGTGTTTTATTTTTCTCTTCTATTATCCTTGTTATTCGATTACGCCCCATCGTTTCTTTAACGGCTCTATGCTTCCTCTTTTCTCTTTTTTGGGGGGGAAGCTTCATATGTTCGGTGTGACCTTATTCTCCACGCCTATATGTGCTTATCTCGCACAGCTGCAAAACGGTTGTACTCTTTATGTACCGTTCCCTTCTGTGATCATCCACATGCCATTTACTCTTCTCCCAGCTCTCGCAGTGCCATCCTTCGAAACGTGTTGGGCGAAATCGGTCAACAGAGCGTTGCGGAACGTGAACGGGAAAACGGGGGGGAGGGGTGTTGAGAGGGCTCATCGTTGGGCACGAAAAAGACGAGCATGCACACGGAAAAGAAAAAAAACTTTCAACAAAGCGAATTGACCTCATGCGAAACTCTTCATAGACACATAAACAGGAAAGCGAGTTATCGCAGACCCCATATGGCGGATAGCGCGATGTGGCCGGTCAAAACGTGTTGGGTGAGTGACGTTTATCATGCTTAGTTTGACCGGACGTGTGAGCTCGAGTGGACAGTGATCTGAACGACAATCGTACCCTCAGTTCGTGGTCTCTCGTCGTGCAAGAAGTGCAGCTGCGATTTCGTCTTGAAATGTTCTTTTTCCCTGATTTTATTGTTTTCCGTCGCCTCTTCCTCCTGCCTCTTTCCTTCTGTGTGTGTGTGTGTGTATGTATTGATGTCTCATCTTGGAATCATTCCCCGCACACGGTCGACTTGTGCGTGTGTGGACGCGCTGTCTTCTCGTCACTCGGCTTCTTACCGCGTATCGAATTCCCTCTACTTCGGGCGGGTTATTTTTCGTTTTTTGTCGTATTCCTGTTTCTCGTCATGCAAACAGTGTCCGGTGATGCGCTCACGCACGAATCCGTCAAGGTCCGACGGACGGTGTTCGTCACGGGCACGGCGCCGCCCACCGTGGAGGACCCCTTTGTGCTCGGCCCAATGGATAGCATCGTACCAGCCATGATACCCATCACGAGTGTGTTCATCTTTCCTAAAGAGTTTGAAGTCGAGCCCCGTCGCGGCGACGGCACCAACAAGACCACCGCCCCCACCTCATCGGTCATCCATCTTGAGCAGCTTCACGTCGCGTTGACGCGCGTGCTGGACTACTACCCGCATCTAGGAGGCCGCTTACACGTGCTGCCAACAGGGACGCGCGTCGTCAAGACGCTACAGGCCGGCGCCGGCCTGGTCGAGGCCTACTGCACTCAGTCGCTAGCGTCGTTGAAAGCTGCCCGACCTGTGCGCGGCGCGCCCGACAGACTCACGCTCTTCCAGCTACCCGCCGACGGCAACGCGCTACTCGCACCCTACGACTTTAGCTCGCTCGAGGCGCTCGCCGCACAGCCCATCTTGACCGTGCAGTACACGCGGTTTGCGTGCGGGGGCGTCGCGATTGGTATTCGAATGCTACACACCGTGACCGATGCGAGCGGCTTCTTCCTCTTCGCACGGCATCTGGCGGAGTTGTATCGAAAAATAACCATCGCGAACGCGCTGGCGGCCCGTGAGCGGGGTGATGTGGACCTGGGGAGCATTTGCCTAGCAGACCCACCCGCTATTGTGGGCTTTGGTGCCGGGGACGAGCCGCCAGTCGATCCCCATGCGACCGCACACCTTCCATCGCTGTATCGTCTCGTCGCGAAGCCGGACGCGAAGGAAGCCGAAGCGTCTGTGAGGCAGAGGGCGGGGGACGATGCGTCAAGCGGTACCGCGGCCCTGCCACGCGTGTGTGGTCGCGAGCTCTTTTTTTCAGAGCGTGATCTGGTGGCGCTCAAGGCGCAGGCAGTGGATTCCGCGAACGCAGACGGCTGGGTCTCGAGCTTCGAAGCCCTAACCGCGCTTCTCTGGCAGCGCACGTACATGGCACAGTACAAGCTGTCACAAGAACTCCACCGTCAGGCGGCCGCACCGACGCGCACCACGCCATCGCCCCCTCCCTCCAGCTACCTGACCTCCTTCAATGTGCGCGGGGAGCTGCAGAGTCGTGGGGTGCTGCCTCTCCACTACTTTCCAAACGCCGTCACCACGCCCATTGTCACGCTTTCGGACGAGGCGCTGCTCAGCGGCGTCCTTTCCCATGTCGCCACGCCTCTGCACGCGCTCGTCCGGCATTCTGTGGCAACCAAGGGCGACTACTGGACTGCCGTCAGCCGATGGATGAACACGCTCGCGGACAAGACGTGCTTTGAGAGCGACTTCAACGGCGGCGTCATGACGAGCCAGTGGAATAAGATGGATATGTACGATGGGGTCAGCTTTGTGGAGAACAGACCTCCCGCACTGGTCGCCACCACCTTCACGCCTATCTCGCTTGTCGATGGACTCGGGTACTTTGTGCCTGATCGACAGCCAAAGCCAGAGGCGCGACCAGCCGATGTCGGAGAAGGCGGACTGACAGTGTACTACGCGCTCGCCGCACCGGTGTGGAAGTTGCTGGAGGAGGATCCCGCCATCGCGCCGCACATTGTTGCGGATGTGGACGAACGCGCCACGTGACGGCCTATCGAATGTGAAGAAAACCGGTACAAGATAAGATGATATGATACTACTCTCTCTCTCTCTCCGCTTTTGTTGATGTTTTGTTTCTTCTTTTTTTGTTTTGTTTTGTTTTGTTTGAGCTGCCTATCGTTTTGTTGCCATGATGTCCAGTGAGCGGGTATGTGGTGCCCAGTCCTCATACTTGCTTATGTTGCTATTCTCTATCCGCCGCATTTGTTGACGATGGCGTGACTTCATCCTGTTCTAGCCACGGACGGCACCCCGACGGCGCCAGGAAATCAGGCCAGAACAACGTGAACGCGCACCGTCGAGAAGCACCACACAGGTGTCGCCCAGGTCTCTTTTCTCTGGACAACCACTCTCACTCACTCACTCACTCTCTCTCTCTCTCTGTTTCACTGCCACTCTGTGGTCTCCTCGCCGTCACGGGGTCCCTGCGCGCAGACCGCAGCACATAAACAAGCACTGATCTCGATAAAGAGACATTAGAATATCATTTACTTTTTAACTTCAAAAAAGGACTTACAGTACACGTTGTCGACATTTCCTTACCATCAGGACTCCAGCCGCCGTCAAGGAAGAAGACCCTATGTCAACCTCATCCGCTTCACCCGATTTCACCACCGTTATCGGTGCGTCCCGGCATGCGAAGCGCACCCTGCAGCCGCTCAACGAGCTCACTGACAACATGAAGCCGTCGCGCTCCAGTAAGCCCAATCTGCGCCTTTCCATCGGCGATCCCACCGTCGACGGAAACTTGACGACACCCGCTCTTGTGACCCAAGCGCTCGCGGATGTGGTGTTGTCTGGCGAGTACAACGGGTATCCACCGACGGTGGGCTACGACGAGACCCGCAAGGTGGTCGCCCAGTATATCCGTCGCTTCTGCACGACCCGCGGTCGCAAGGATCGCATTAAGTGGAAGCAGACGATCATCACCTCCGGTGTCTCCCACGGCATTCAACTCGCGTTGACGGCTCTCTGCAACAGGGGCGACAATCTGCTTGTCTGTGCCCCCGCGTTCCCGCACTACAAGTCTGTCTGCGACAGCTACGAAATTGAGTGCCGTGGCTACAAGCTCGACTCCGCAAACCATTGGCAGGTTGACATGGCCCACGTCGAAAGTCTGATCGACGAAAAGACGCGCGGATTCATCCTGATCAACCCCTCCAACCCGTGCGGGTGTAACTACAGCCGTGACCACCTCCAGGAGATCATCGATGTGTGCCAGAAACACCAGCTTCCTCTCATGGTGGACGAAATTTACGCGGAAATGGTGTACAATGGCGGCGTCTTCACCTCCATCGCCGACTTCGACACGAACGTCCCGCGGCTGATCTTCGGCGGCACCGCGAAGTATCAAGTCTGCCCAGGGTGGCGTGTGGGGTGGACCGCGCTCATCGACCCGTGCGGGGTCGCCTCCGGCTGGCAGGAGGGCATGGAGCATCTCGCTCAGCTTGTGTCGGGCCCCAATTCGATATGTCAAGAGGCCATCGCACGCACGCTGATGCAATGCCCCAAGTCCCAGAGCGATGATCTCGTCCGTCAGCTCGAGGCCGGCGCCAAGGTCTACAACCGCCTGCTCGAACACGATGTGGGCATCACCTTCGACCCGCCGCAAGCGTCCATGTTCGTCATGTTGAAGTTGGATTTCTCATACTTCAAGGATATTCAATCCGACATGGAGTTCTACGAGAAGCTGCTGGACGAGGAGAACGTGCAGGTGCTGCCGGGAGAGATCTTCGGCATGGGCGGCTTTGTGCGCTCAACCGTCTCGCGTCCGCCGGAGATTATTGATGAGGCCGTCGATCGCATCATTGAGTTCTGCCAGCGTCATCGCAAAGATTGATACAGAAGGAAAACGATACGCGTGTGCGCGGAGCGTGATTGAGGCAGCCAGTGAGGCGAACAAGAGATGAAAAACGACCAGCAAAGTGGTAAACGAAGTCAACAAAAATGAAAAGAGAGACGGCGATCAAAGCAAACCAAAAAAAAAAAATATGCACATAAAAGATGTAACAAGAGTGCGTTGGAAGTCTGAAGCTTGGAATAAAAAGAGAAGACGCTAGCCAATGTATTGGTTCAGGATATTCTTTTCCTCGCTTAACTACCAGATTCTGATATGCGCTTCTTCAGGTGCTCCCCCAATTCGCACGTGCATACATACTCGGTCCTCGCGACGATCGATTTTTTTTTTTTTCTTTGTATATGTCATCTATCATTAACCGACTTGTCGTCTCTTCTTGTTAGGCTTTGCTTTCCACGCATGTCTCGTTTTTTTTTTTTGGGGGGGGTCTCACCTGGCGTCTTTTCACAGCGAGCCTCTCCGGTCTTCGTCTATGTGTGTGTGTCCACAGGCAGCACAGGACGCCCCTCTCTCCATATCTTCGTTCTTATGCGAAAGCAAGCACAAACAAACAAAAAAAAATACTTATAATAACTTGAAATACCCACCTTTTTTCCCCCCGCTCCAACAAAAGAAAAAAAAACTGTAATCACGGTCGACTCCGTGTCTCGACGTGAATCCTTGTCAGGGCGTAGAGAATCTAAAGGGGCGTCCCCGTTGTATATACGTCTCTGAATTGCTCTGCGTTTTCTTCCGTGACGAGGATGCAGTCGCGGCGCGAGAGTACAGCACATATCGGTTGTGTTCCTCCATGTGCTATCGTGCTTGTTTAGTTGTGCTTTACAGTCCTTTTACTCTCTTGCCAAATGAAAAACGCTGCTTCCCACAACAGGAGACGCGATCACGTATCGGTGCAAGGTGCCTTCCTTCTTTGGCGCCTTGTAGACCAATACGCTCTTTCTTATCGCTTCTCTGGGTGTGGAGGTGGGTGTGCGCGCTTTTTTTCTTTTCTTTTCTTCTTCTCCCTCTTCTTGTTTCCTCGATGGTCAGCCCTGACACCGACAAAATGGTGCATTCGGGAACGGCTGAGGGTCGTGGATCCACGCACTGGCACCTTATCGGAAGCCATGAGACCACCACGCTCAATCGTCGAGGTGACGGAAGCGGATCCGATGCGAAAGAGACCGCAGGGTCACGGCGTATCCAAATATACATGAAGAAGGGAAAAAAAATGACGGAAAACAAAAAAAAAGAAGAATTAAACTCGATTGTAAGTTCAACGTGAGCGCACATGCCTTGTTCCATCCTCTGCGCTGGCCCACAGGACGCGCGTGTGCGCCATCACAGGTACGTCTACCGTTTTATCGCGTACGTGTTCATACGCACGTGGGCTTGGGGCTTCTGCACACATCCTCTTTCTCGTGTGCGACCCGATACACTTCGCATACGCTTAGGCATACCCTTCTCTCTTCTTCCTCCTCCCCTATCTTTGCTCGACCTTTTTATTCTTTTCTTCCTCCTCCTCGTTTTTTTTTCCAAAAATATACCGTCCTTCACCCGCAGTCTCCAAGCTATACCTCTCTCACGCTCACCCACAGCAACTCGCTACCCACATCCCGCCTCGACAACGTCCCGATCGTTTTGCAGCCATGTCTTCCATTACGTCCTTCCCTGAACTGACGGCGTCTAAGCATGCCAGCCGCACACTGCAACCTCTCACCGAGCTGATGGACAAGATGAAGCCCTCCAGCAGCAGCAAGCCCATCATCAAGCTCTCCCTTGGTGACCCGACTGCCGACGGCAACCTCCTCCCTCCTCAGCTCCTCACTGATGCGATGGTGGAGGTGGTCAAGAGCAACAAGTTCAACGACTACCCGCCCGTGGCCGGCTACGACCGCTCCCGCAAGGCCGTCGCCGAGTACTGGTCCCGCTACTGCGATACCGAGGAGCGTAAGGCGCAGTGTAAGTGGGAGAATGTGATCCTCACCAGCGGTGGCTCGCACGCGATCGTCCTGACCATCACCGCTCTTTGCAACGAAGGCGACAACGTGATTCTCTGTGCCCCTGCGTTCCCGCACTACAAGACCGTCTGCGACAGCTACGGCGTGGAGTGCCGCTACTGCCCCCTGGACTCGGAGAAGAACTGGGAAGTCAACTTTGATGTCGCTGCCAAGCTCATCGATTCGCGCACCAAGTGCTTCATCTTCACAAACCCGTCCAACCCGTGCGGCAGCAACTACAGCCGCGACCACGTCCAGAAGATCATCCACTTCTGCGAGAAGCACAGCCTGCCCGTCATTGGTGACGAGATCTACTCCGACCTCGTCTTCAAGGGTGAGACCTTCACGTCCATCGCCAACTTCGACACGGCCCTGCCCCGCTGCATCATCAGCGGCACCGCGAAGAACATGGTGACGCCTGGCTGGCGCATCGGCTGGCTGATGCTCGTCGACCCGACCGGCGCCGCCAAGAACTGGTTCAAGGGCATGGACCGCCTCTCGCAGCTCCACACGGGTAGCAACAGCATCTGCCAGGAGGGCCTCGCCCGCACGCTCGTGAAGTGTCCCCAGTCCCACTACGACAGCATGGTGGAGCAGCTTGAGGCCGGCGCCAAGGTCTACAACCGCCTGCTCGAGCACGACGTGGGCATCACCTTCGACAAGCCTCGCGCGTCCATGTTCGTCATGTTGAAGATCGACTACTCTCACTTCAAGGATATCCACTCCGACATGGAGTTCTACGAGAAGCTGCTGGACGAGCAGAACGTGCAGCTGGTGCCTGGTGAGATTATGGGCATGACCGGTTTCTGCCGCGCTACGGTGTCCCGCCCGCCTGTGATCCTCAACGAGGCCATCGACCGCATTCTCGAGTTCTGCGACCACCACAAGAAGTAAGAGTTGCTTGCTGCCCAGCGCAAGAGGAACGTACACAAAACGCATGTCGGTGACGGAAGCGAAACGACACAATGGACGAAAAAAAAAAAACAGCTCGTCTTTGTCGTCTTGTCGAAGCGCGCTCGTACACACACCAAGTCGAAAAGAAAGAAAAAAAGACAGCAGCGGCATCGATACGCTTGCCCGTACACCGTACAAACCAAACAAACAAACAAACAAACAAAAATTCGAAACTTTTCTACAGATCACGTTCAGAAAGTGCAGATCTGTTCACAGCTTGAGTTAATTGCGACCAAAAAGAAAAAAACGGCGCAATGATTTGACTAAAAGGGAATACCTCTTTTCTTTTATTGTGAATTCAGATATTTTATTGTTTCTAATGCGCCAGTGAACGTCTCTTTTCTCTCTTTTTTTTTTTCCTTCTCTTTCGGGTTTTTAGCGAAGTCTCCTCACTTGGACGCTTTTATTTTCTCTTCTTCTCTTACTTCTCTCAAAGACAAACGTTTTACATCTGACCCTTTTTTCCGGTTTCTTCGTTTTATTTTTCAATTCGTTTTTTTCTGTTTTCTCTTCTGTCCCGTCTACCGCACCTGTGCTCTCTCTCTCTCACGTCTTATCGACTATCACTAGCTTCTTGACAGTGATGACGATGAAGTCGTGCACCGGGGTTTTTTTTTCCCTCAGGGAAGGCACAGAAAAGCAATGCGAACGGATCGCAGTGCGCGAACGGTAAAAAAAAAAAAATGAAACACACACGAAGGAAAGGAGACATAAATGCAAAATAATAAAGGTCCTCGCCGCCGTCCTGCGCGCATTCGACTCACAAGTCCGTGATTCGTTCATTATTTTTCACCTTTTTTTTTCTTTCGCGCTAGTGCGGTCTTTGTTGTTGTGACACACAACGAACTTCTCTTCTTGTTCTCTTCTATTCTTCTACGGTCTTTTTCTTTTTTTCTCTTTTGACTCGTCGAGTGGTTGTTGCATCATCGCCCGCTTCAGTGCAGTTCCCCCTCAGATCGTGCCGGCACGCACCCGCGTGTGCATTCGACACCTGACGAGAACTTCCCTCTCTCGTTGTGTACCTGCTGCTTGTTGACGTGGCTTCTGTGGAATACAAATTTGAAGTTCCCAAGTATCACCATCTCTCCTGTCGAGGAACGCTGCTGCCGCCCGCCTACGCTGCGGAGGTAATAAAGGTCCCTCTAGCTGGGTCGAACGGTGTCGAAGCGCGAACAGCGAACGGACGCACATGAGTTGGGGGTTTTCGATGGTTGTTGCCGTGCCTTTGGGTACATAATGAGGGGAAAGGCCGTCAGAGCAGCAACAGGAGAAGAAAAAGAAGGAACGGAAGAAGAAACGGAAATTACAGAGAAACAAAAAGAGAACGTGTGTCAAGCACGAGTTCTTCTGTCTACGCGGGGAAAACAATTGTCTCTCTCTTTAACTTGTGAACGGATGCCAGGAACGGGGGCGAGAACGCTGCTATTTTTCGTTTCTGGCTTCTCATATTTTTCCCTCACCTACCCCCTCTTCCTTCGCTTTGACAAGAAAAAAATATATTTTCAAATGTCCACAACAAAAAAAAAAAAGGACAAATCGAACGCGTTGGAGGGGAGTGAAGCAGTGGGATGTTGCTGGTACCGTCACTGAATCGCTCTTTTTTATGTTTCCTCTTCTTCGCTTCGTTTGTGGTCACGACTATTATCATTAGTTCATAATGATTTCGAGGCTTGGCTTTTTGTGTAGGCAGAGAGTCATGCTGGCAGAGAATCATGTTGGCAGAGAATCATGTTGGCAGTGTCAGTCTACACCAATATTCTTCCTACGAGTACACGACCTCCCTCTTGATGGATCCCGCCTCTTCTTGTGTGTCCTCTCTCTCTCTCTCGCTTTGTCATGCACGATGTCTTTTCTTTTTTTTTTTTGTTGTTGTTGTTGTTGGTTCATGAGCACTCAATATACACATTAGCTCTCACCTTAGCCTGACGCTTTTGAGCGACTCGACAGCGACGTGTCTTTCCGCGCATCTGTTTGTTGGACCGACTTCCCGTCTACGAAGCGCAGCACAGCATTGAAAAAAAAAAAACGATGAGTGGATCCTTCCCAGCCATGAAGGCCTCCAAGCACGCTGGCCGCACACTGCAACCTCTCACCGAGCTCACCGATAAGATGAAACCCTCCAGCAGCAGCAAGCCCGTCATCAAACTCTCCATGGGCGACCCCACTGCCGACGGTAACTTGGTTGCGCCGAAGTGCGTCACCGAGGCGATGGTGGAGGTGGTCAAGAGCGAGAATTACAACGGCTACCCGCCCGTGGCCGGCTACGACAGCGCGCGGGCCGTCGTGGCGGAGTACTGGCAGCGCTTCTGTCACGCCGACTCTCGCAAAGCGCAGTGCAAGGGCGAAAATGTGATCCTCACCAGCGGTGGCTCGCACGCCATTGTCCTCGCAATCAGCGCTCTTTGCGACGAAGGCGACAACCTCCTCGTCTGTGCCCCTGCGTTCCCGCACTACAAGACCGTCTGCGACAGCTACGGCGTGGCGTGCCGCTACTACCCCCTCAACCCGGAGAAGAACTGGGAGGCAGACCTCGAGGCGACGGCGAAGCTCGTGGATGCGAAGACGAAGGGAATGTTGTTTGTGAACCCGTCCAACCCGTGCGGCAGCAACTTCAGCCGCGACCACGTCCAGAAGATCATCCACTTCTGTGAAACGCACAACCTACCTCTTATCGCCGATGAGATCTACGCGGACCTCGTCTTCAAGGGTCAGACCTTCACGTCCATCGCCGATTTTGACAGCCACATTCCTCGCTGCGTGCTGGGTGGCTCTGCGAAGCACACCGTGACGCCTGGCTGGCGTATTGGCTGGGTACTTCTCATCGACCCGACCGGCGCCGCCAAGGACTGGTTCAAGGGCATGGACCGCCTCGCTCAGCTCCACACGGGCAGCAACAGTATTGGCCAAGAGACGCTCGCCCGAGCGTTGCTGCAGGTCACGCAGGAGTACCTGGACGGCCTGATCGCGCAGCTCGAGGCCGGCGCCAAGGTCTACAACCGCCTGCTCGAGCACGATGTGGGCATCACCTTCGACCCGCCGCAAGCGTCCATGTTCGTCATGTTGAAGTTGGATTTCTCCTACTTCAAGGATATTCACTCCGACATGGAGTTCTACGAGAAGCTGCTGGACGAGGAGAACGTGCAGGTGCTGCCGGGTGTGATCTTCGGTGTTTCCGGCTTCGTGCGGGCCACAACGTCGCGCCCCGCCCCAATCATCAACGAGGCGGTGGATCGCATTCTCGAGTTCTGCGAGCGCCACAAGAATTAAGCTGTAAGCATCTGATTGTCACGTGGCTGGCTTGTCGCCGCGTGACTCTCGTTTGTTCAGTTCTTCTTCCATCCTTTTTTTCTTTTATTTTCTTTTTTTTTTTTGTGTGTGTGTGAGGCGCGAATCAATACGTGTTTCTCTGAAACGCCTTCGTGGCTCCGTCTCTCTCATGACACACACTTACAGTAGCTTTTCTTTGTTTCTTCCGTATCCTTCCTTTTTTTTTTTCTTTTTCCCAACATGTGTGTGTGTGTATAGGACCTTTTTTTCTTTTTCCCCGCTATCGTCCTCGCTCTCTCTCTCTCGCTTGGATGTGCGAGTGGAATTTATTGTATGCCCAAGTGCACGGACGCACAGTTGAATGACGCATCTCTTCTTACCAGGCTTAGTCGTTGCTGTCGTTTTGTGGTGCTGAGTGCGCGGCCCTTCTTTGGATGAATGAATAAAGAGAAAAACGCAGCAGCTGTCATTGGCCACACGCATCACGGAACCATCGAAAAGGCGTTCGCAAAAGCCGCGCCCCTCCCCCTTTCCCCTTTATTCCACCGCACTTCGCTCAGCCCGCGCACGCTCGCCATCCGTGCGTTCCGGATCACAAGCTACCTCAACGCACTGTCCCTCTTTCTTTATTTCTTTCTTTTTATTGACCGTACACAGCGCTCATTCACCTTTTCCGTCCATCGCTCACGTTTTGATCACGTGCACAGTTCTCGTGCTCACGCAAAGAAAAGTATTTAAAAAAAAAAACGCCTACAGATACGAAGTATGTCTGCGTCTTGGGATATCCAGTGCTCGAGGCAGGCGGAGCTGATCCTCAATCCCATCCGTGCGCTGAGCGACAACACCGGGCCTTCCCCGAGTACCAAGTCGCTCATCAAGCTCTGCATCGGCGACCCTACTGTCGATCACAATCTGCTTCCTCCAGAAAACCTGATCCGCGCCACGCAGGAGGCCGTGGCGTCGCACGCGCACGACGGCTACAACGCGACGGTCGGCTCCGACGACGCCCGGGATGCGGTGTGTGCGTACTGGAGGCAGTACGTGACGGACGCGGCCCTTCAGGCGACGATTAAACCGGAGAATGTTGTCCTGACCTCGGGTGGGTCGCACGGCATTGTACTCACCATCACCGCGTTGTGTAATCCGGGCGACAACGTACTCATCCCCTTCCCTGGTTACACGCACTACGCGACCACGTGTAAGACGTATGGCATTGAGTTCCGCGGCTACCACCTGGATCCTGACAACAACTGGGAGGTCAACATGGACGAAGTCGCCTCGCTTTGCGATGAGCGAACGAAGCTGTTCATCATGACCAACCCGTCTAACCCGTGTGGCAGCAACTTCTCGTCAAAGCACGTGCACGACTTGGTGAAGATGTGCGAGCGACTGCACCTCCCGATGCTGTCAGATGAGATTTATTCGCGCTTGGTCTTTCAGTACCCAGAGAACCCGAATCGCACGTTTTACAGTGTCGCCAACGTGGCGAGCGATGTCCCGCGCGTTATTTTGAGCGGCACCGCCAAGACACACGTGGTGCCTGGGTGGCGCCTTGGTTGGCTCATCCACATCGATCCCGCGAACGTCGGCGCGCGTCTGCTCTACGGCATCAAACAGCAGGCGATGATCATCGTTGGCTGCAATACGCTCGCACAGGCCTCGCTGCGAAGCTGCTTGTTGGACACGCCGCAGCGTTGGATTGACGAGACGCGGCAGAAGATTGAAGAAAGCGCGCTTTGTTTCCACGCACTGTTGAACGAAGCACGGACCGACGATGGTCGTGTGCTGCTTGACGCGTGTAAGCCGCAGGGGGCCATGTACGTCATGGTGCGCATATATTTGGAGCACTTCGACAAAGATCGCATCAAGGACGATCAGACGTTCTACGAGAAGTTGTACAACGAGGAAAATGTACAGGTGACGCCAGGCACGGCCTTTCACGCGCCGGGTTTCTTCCGCGTGGTGATCACACGTCCCGTACACGTGCTAAAGGAAGCCGCCGAGCGCATCATTGAATTCTCCAAGCGCCACGCTTCACGCGTCGCCTAACGAACTTGAGCACACACACGCACACACGCAGACGCATAGTTCCTCTTGTCGTTGTTTTTCATCCACCGGATTTCGCTTCGTTGAAGCTGGCCTCACCTCTGTGTGGGTAGCAGTGTGTTGTTGTAACTTATTCTTTTCCACCAACTCTGTGAGCGTTGGTCTCTGCAACAGAGACCTCTTTTTGTTTTCCAAATTTAATTTGTGGCAGCCACATGTAAGTATGTACGACTCTTTTTTTGTTTTTTTTTTATATTTGTCTTCTTCGTGCTTCGGCATTTCTTTTCATCTCGCCAGAGAGGGTAGACGTCATAACCCTTCACTGGTCCGTCAATCCTCAGCCACCAAGAGAGTCACTTTCAACTTTTTTCTTTTCTTTTCTTTTCCGTTGACCAAAACTGTGGTGTACCGAGAGCGAATATGTGCTGCTGCTCTCTCTCTCCGCCCCTTTCGCTTTCTTTTAGTTTTTTTTTTTTCTTCAGCCTCTCCGTTACTGTCTCCGTGATGGTAGTGAGTGGGTGCGTACCGTTTCTCTCTCTCTCTCTCTTTACGATATCGACCAAAGACGAAATGATGGATAAAATAGCATTTATAGATTATTTTTCTTTGATTGTTCACATGCCGCGTTGTCAACTGGGGGTGCCCTTGAGTGTACATGTGTAGGCGTGTCTGCGCGTGGGTGAAGACATCGACAAGGACGTACTGGGGTGCGCCCCTCTTTGAGAAGCGTGCGGGGCGACCTGGGCTGTGGTCGCACACGGCTCTCTTGGTCTTGTCTGTTTTGTGCATTTTATCAGGGTGCACAGGCGAAGACACGCCGCATGTGAATCCCGCACTCTCTTGAGTCGTACACACACACACACAGCATTGCATCTCTCTCTCTCTCTCTGTTCGCTGAGAACGAAAGAAAAACAGAAAAGCTAGACAGGCTTACTTCTCTCACACACTCACTGATTTCTTTTTTTTCCTTTCCCCCCCCCCCCCCCTCCCCTCTCCACTTCCCCGTGAGGCTAACGAATGGTGCGTACGTGGGACGCTGTGCAGCCCTCAGAGAGGGCGAAGCTCATTCATCCTCTGATTGGCTTCTCCGCTGAGCTCGGCAAGACGAGCGCGGCCCACAAGGCAGAGCTGGAAGCCGCTGGTAAGGGCACCTTAATTTCGCTCGCAGTGGGTGATCCCGCGCTCGATGGGAACCTCCCACCGCCGCCGGAGCTCATGCAACACCTTCGCGAGGCCATGGACAGCTCCCGATGCAACGGCTACACACCGAGCGTGGGCACGGTGGCTTTGCGGGAGGCCATCGCCGAGTACTGGATCCGCTGGTTCGCGCCGAGTTTGGCAGGGAAGAACATCGTCACTGCTGATAAGATTGTCGTGTCAAATGGCACAGCCGATGCGTTGTCGGCTGTTTGTGGGGCCATCGGTAATCCCGGTGACCAGGTATTGGTGCCCACGCCCTACTTCGCACAGTATGACTTCTCGGCGTGGTTCTACGGCTTGGAGCCCGTCTACTACCCACTTATTGCCGAAAAAGCGTGGGAGGTCGACCTGGTCGCCCTGAGGAAGCTCGTCGAGGAGGACAAGTCCAAGGACAAAAAGATCAAGGCTATCATCCTGAACAACCCGTCCAACCCATGCGGTAGCAACTGGTGCCGCAGCCACGTCGAAGCTATTGTGAAGCTCTGTGAGGAGCTGCACCTGCCGATTATCTCTGACGAGATTTACATTGGTATGGTCTACAACGTGGAGAACCCGCAGGACGAGCCCGTTTCGACCTCCGTCGCCGACATCGACAGCACCGCGACTCGCTTCGTGACGACGGGTGTGTCGAAACGCTTCTCCGTGCCCGGCCAGCGCGCCGGCTGGGTCATGCAGGTGGACCCCACCGGCGCGGGCGATGAGGTCATGCAGGGTGTGCGTGTCTTGTCATCGCGCTTCCTCGTGCCGTCAACGCCGACGCAAGCCGCCATCACGAAGTGCCTGAAGGAGGTCGACGAGAGCTACTTTAAGCACGCCAAGAAGACGCTGTGTGAGAACGCCGCCTACCTGCACCGCGCCCTTTCGGAGATTACCGGTCTGAAGCCGATGATCCCGTCTGGTGGTATGTTTATGTCTGTGTTCCTCGACACCGAGAAGCTGGAGGAGGGTGTGCGCACCGGCACGGCATTCTCGTACGCACTGGCTGCCGAGGAAAATATGCATGTGTTCCCAGGCGAGGCTTTCAAGATGCCCTCGGCACTGCGTCTGACGTTGTCGCGCACCATGGAGGTCAACCGCGAGGCTGTGAAGCGGATGAAGGGGTTCTGTGCGCGCCATCAAGCGTAACATCGCTGCGCTTCGCCCACGACAGAAGAGAGGTGTACGGGGAGGTGGAAGCGGTGAAAAGAGTACAATGCGTGTTTGGCTTCGAGAAGACACTATCCATTTTGGTACTTATCCTCAGTGCTGACGTTTTTGTCCGCTCCCCTTCCGCTGGTGGGGGGCCTCCATGTGTTCGATGTCGGTGCGTCGCTTCCCTCTCGGTTTCGCTTCTTGTCGTTGCTTCTATGTGGAGGAAGGCACGTCTGTGTCGGTGGCGCGCGCTGACTGATATTTTCTGTGGCCATGTGCATATGTATGTGTGTGTATACGAGCTCTCATCGAGACTTTTATGGTGTCCCACCCCTCCTCAATCACCAGTAATCATTTGCGCGTACTTCTTCATTGTTTATGTCTTCCAGTGGCGTCGCCGCGGCTGTTCTCGAATGCGTACTGGCATGCTATCGTTCGCTCTCTCACTGAGCGTCTCCTTTTTCTTTTTTTTTTTTCTTTTTTTCTGGTTTCTTTTTTTTTTTCTAACCCTTCTTCTCTCGCCCTACTTACTATGAGCGAGTAGTTCCATCACGTTAATGGCAAATTCTTTTTTTTTTTCTTTCAATATTGTCCGTGTTGTTGTTGTTGTTGTTGTTTTTTTTTTTGTGTGTGTGTCTGTGTACGTATTTGTTTGTCTCGCAGTGATACGGACTCAACCAAAGAGCAGCGGTGAGGCGAATATACAGAGAAAGAAAACACAATGAACAAGGAAACGACGCACACTTCTCGCGGACGGTACCGTCGATCTTACAGGTTTGTGGACATACGGTGATTCGATGTGTCCGTACTGTGTCGCGTGGCCTTGGAAGAAGCTCCACACACAAGCGACACACACGTCACCAAAGTGCACAAAGAGAACTGAAAGAGAAAAGCGACGATTGGATGTTGGTAACGGATAGGTCACGATCGTTTGCGAACTGTGCGTGTAGGTCTCTCTCTCCCTCCCTCTATTTCGACTCATCTCTCACAACCTCTTCTCTACGTTTGTCTTCTCATCATTTTCAGATATTTCTCGAATCTGACAAACGCACCATGCCGCCGGTGCTGGTGTCATCGTCGCCGACACCGCCCACGGTCATTGAAGTACACAAATCGGTACCAACATCCGTTCAAAAGTCAAATTCAGGCGAAACAGTGAGAGACACGGCGGCTGCGTCCATGAGGCTTTGCGCTGTGACAAGGACGCCGCTCTCCTCGGATAGTTTCTGTGCGCGACCGGTTCTCTCGAGTCGTCAGTGGTGCCAATGGGCAGCACACGAAGGTCGTCTCCAACGGCACACTGTCACGATAGATGTCTCCCGCAACGCGTCCATCGCGTGCTCGCCCGTCGCTCCGATCAGGTACACCCCAAGCTCACAGGCTGGACGTGCGTCGCTGCGAAGAAGCCGCGAGGTATCGCCGCACACGGAAGTGAGTGACGCGCTCCGTGTGGCACACGCCGACGCCTTGCCCGATGCGGAGTATGTACACGCGGTCAATCTTTTTCTTCCACAAAATCAGTACCTGCACTTCTATGCCCGTCACCCTTCAGAGTGTACAAGAGGTGCCGCGCAGGCTGAGGACGCGGCGATTCGGGACGAAGCCACATCGCTGTTGGCGGACGCGGAAACCCGCCAATGCCGGCGCCGTGTGGAGACGCCAGAAAGCACAAAACGCAAGGTCGGCCTCGTCGCGTATCGCCGCTCAGGGACGCTAGAGGAGATGCACACACAGTCCCTTGCCGCCGTGCCCTTGCCGACCGCGCGGCGCAGCGGAAGCGACGGCCAAGCAGAAAAGGTGCTCATCGATCACGGACCTCAACGTGTCCTTAGACTGCGCCGACAACTACCTCGTATCGCGCTGGCTTCGTCATTGTGGCAATCGTCAGGGAATGCATCCTCGTCTGCTCCACCTTCAGACGCGGACTACCCGATTATACGCGTGGTGCCACTTTTTTTTTCATCTGCTCAGATATGCACAGTCGGCACTTCGCCGACCGCAGCGTCCAGCGTGTTTCGGCGTACGTGGGGTTTAAAGCAAGTGAACACTCACGCTGAAGCGAGACGAAGTGGCAGCACCACGCCGCCGCCTCAAGCGTCTTTGTTGTGATGACACGGGTGTCGAACAGCGCACGGCGCAGACGGGAAGAGAAGAAAAGAAGAGAAGGTCTCTCACGTCTCGAATCGGAAGAGAGGTCGTTGCGTTTGTTGTGGTGGTGGTGGTTCACGTGAACCACGATCAGAAAAATAATAAAGAACAACAAATAAAGAAACAAATCAATAATGAATCTATCTTTTCTTTCTTCGGCCTCACCGCGTGTGACGAGAGAACGGCACGCGCGGCGAACGAAGTGGATGGACGGTAAAGTCTCTGGATTTACACAGCAACACGGTGGTCCGAATGCAGGCGTGACAACGCGTTCACGCGTGCGGTGCCTGGTGTGCTTCCGTCTCCTATGTGAAGAATTCGTACTTTGGCTTCCCTCAATGTTTCTCTCTCTCTCTGTATCTCGCACTCTTTGAGAATATTATCTTCGTGCATCGCAAAGTACCACAAAAAAAAAAAAAAGCACACAATAGAATTAACACAT
The DNA here is from genome assembly GCA_030849045.1 of Wallacemonas rigidus. Classification (NCBI taxonomy): domain Eukaryota; phylum Euglenozoa; class Kinetoplastea; order Trypanosomatida; family Trypanosomatidae; genus Wallacemonas; species Wallacemonas rigidus. The sequence goes on from JASAOL010000614.1 coordinate 654,442, forward strand.
ACATAGATTGCGCGCGCTGCTGCCAGACACGCGACAAGAGAAAACAACAACAACAACGAGAGCATACCCCCGTTACTCCATACACCGCAATGAGTCACGGAGGACTGGGTCGTGGCGCCGACGTGGAGCCAACGAAGTCGGCGCCCATCATCAGTGTTGACGAGGAAGCAGATGAAGAGTACGCCGACGACGATAGCACGTCGCCGTCGATGACCACCCCCAGCAACCCCTCGCCCCCGTCCACCGGCTCGACACTCCACGCATCCATGGACTGCACAAGTACCTATCCGCACTGCCCAGTGTTTGTCCCGTCGTCGGGCCGCGCGGAGCTGGAGAGAGGTACGCTCGCGCTACTCGTGCGTGATCTCATCCCCTTCACCGTCGTGGTAGAGAAGGAGGAGGCGCAAGCATACAACGATCTCATCGACCGACTTGTCAGAACCTTTTATTTCGGTGTCAAGGGACCCGAAGCGCTTGCCGAGGCGGCGGCGAAGACCAACACGAACAGTGCCGCCTCAACCGTCGGCAGTGAAAAAGTACCCGTCCATCTGCAGTGTGCCTGCTGCGAACACCCTCGCCAACATGTCAAGGTGGAGAAAAACGAGGCAGACGACGAGGACGACGCAAAGGCTGTGATCAAGGAGGAGAGCGTCGCACGGACCTTAAAGCACAGTGATGCTAATAGCGGTGCCGCAGGGACGACAACCGCGCACGTGGCTCAGAGCGTTATGGCTGCCCTCAGCACGGCCTACCACCACGGCTACATCTACCAACCAGAGGCGGCGGCAGAAGGTGCGTCGTCTTATCCCTCAAAGAGTGACCCGTGTGTCAAAAAGGAGAAGAATGCGAAGGACAGGCAGGAGGCGGGAACAGGTGATTCATTAAGCTCCCGTGTGGTGAGCGCGCCGTTCATCATAACAAGGATCGAAGATGTGCGGGCGTTGTTCACAGTGGCTGAGCTGCCCGCGTCGCGCAAAGGGGTCTCGTATGTGCGTAACTATATTCTTCACGTGCTGGCACCCCAACGCATGCTGGCCAGCGGTGTGGACGATGAGAAGGCGAACAATCGCATGGTGCACGAGACAGCCTTGTTCGCACCGCAGGAAACCGGAAAATTGAGCGCGACGATGATGGCGAGCGCCTTGACGTCGGAGCAGGCCCTGCACGAGCTCAAATCTGCGCACGCCGCTGCCCTGGTCTCGGCCTCGCCCTTCGAAGCCGCCGTCGCGGCCTTTCACAAGCAAGAGCAGCAGCGAGAGAAGGAGACGGAGGCGCATGGCCCGAGCGTGTCTGCTGGCGCGCCGCCCATGCCTTTCCCGCAGTACGAGGCTCTCCGCCAGAAGCGCGCACAGATTCACCATCAGCTGCAGCAAGTCGACTCGCCGCACGCGCTTGTGGGATTTTATTGGGTTCTCGACGACGACATCACGGCCCTGCACAAGACGATGATGCCTGCGCACAAGCTGGAGCGGATTTCGGTGCGCGCGATGATGTCCGAGATGGAGGCGCGCGTGTGCCAGCTCCGCGCGAACAGCCAGCGGCGCGGAGAGGCGTCACCCACAACAGCACAGGCGGCAGCGGACACCTCCGCGGCTTCGGCTTTTCCCTTTGTGAGTGGTATCCGCCCCGCTTCCGGTTTTGGCACCGCGCCGCCTGTGCGTTTTGCGTCGACGAGACCGGGCGGCGCCATATTCACAGGTCGCGAGGACGTGCTCGCGAACAACAGCTCCGCAGACGGTAACAACAACAGTAGCGTGAATGGCAGCGCGTTGACGCTTCAGAACTTTGACCAGTACCCGTTGATCGCATGCTACTCTCTCGAGTACAGTCGATTCGCCTTCTCGTACGACGACGACGCGCTTGGTATCAACACATACAACAACATCGCGTGTCTCTTCAACTACCGGCTCTTGCATGACCCACCCTGCCCGCCCTACTACCCTCGAAACCTCCTGGGCAACGTGGTGCGCAGCCCTGAAGAGGTGCTCGTCGGTTACGCGGGACGCGACATGATGTGGTATCGCTTTGCCGTCCGTGAAGATTACGACTTTACCCTCCAGCTCATCGCACGTGGCATGTGCACCGTGCGCCTACGCAACCTCTCCTTCGCCGCTCCTCAGATGGCGAAGAGCAGAGGCGGGATGACGGACTACTACAAGCACTGCCTCGATGATATTGAACGGCAGAATGGTCGCTTTGTGCAGCAGTGGCCAGCGGTAGCACAACACTGGGTCAAGGGAAAGGGCGACACGGCGCGAAAAGATATCCGTGTGAGGTGGGACCTCCTGCATCCTGCGCGAGCCCGTTATCCTGGCGCCTACTTGTACCTCGCTGAACCGCTGCCGCAGCTGCAGCCACAAGTGATCGCGCCGGCACCACCACCACCACCGACAGCCGCCACCGTCGAGGCACAACATGTCCCAACTCTGCAACAACAAGAAGACCCACCAGTCGCGGTCAATGCGGTTGGGGCGCCGTCACTCGTTGTCACAGGGCCACCTAACCAGCTACGCGCACACCACTCACCACCCGCGCACGCAGGGGTACCGGTGGTCGCCGCCGCGCCGGCGAAGCCGCAGAAGATGCCTGTGAACGTCGCGGCGTTGTTGGGGCAGCTCCCCACGCTGCCCCCTGGGCGTGTGCCGATGAAGTCGGCAATGGCACCGCTTCCGGCGCCGGCGCCGCAGCCTCGGTCCTCGCCCACGTCACCGGCACCAGCACTGTCGACGCCGTCAGCCGCACCTCCCGTTAGCGCGCCGGATGTGAAGCGCGCCAAGATCGAGTCGCCCCAGCCTCCACCGCCGCCACAAGAACAGCAGCCGATGGCCGTCAGCACCAAACCCGCCGACCCAGCACACTCGGCCAAGTGGAAGGGCTACACTGTGTTGCCGTACCGCGACTTGGATCCTGACGACGCCTCACGATTTGGTCTGCGACCGATTCCGGATGCGCTCCTGCGTGTGGGTGCTAGCGTGTCCGTCGTGCCTCCACTGTTTACACAGCGGCCATCTGTCGTGCAGGGCACAGTCATCGAGAAGAGCCACGATGAACAAAGTGGACGCCCATTGTGGTCGGTTGTGTCCTCGATCCGCGGCATGCCGATCCTGTGTGTCGCGGACTGCTACGAGCCGCTCAAGACAAAGTCTGAGGAAGCCGCTGCGATCGCTGCCGTTGACGCATTCTTCCAGGTTGAGCAGCGATGAAATGGGAAAAAGAAAACGAGGAAGAGGGAAGCGTGTTAATGGGCTCCCATGACGCACTTGACGATTCGCTCGCCTGTGTGCGCGTTCGTGTGTGTTCGTGTGTGTCTCTTTTCATGACGTGTGCATAGAGCGCACTCAACACAGATAACCGAAGCGAAGAAAAAAAACTGAAAAAAGATGTCTCTCGTCCACTTGAGCGGTATGTCCATCATCGTGGTGGACACAAGCATGGCCCGCAGGTGTGTGGAGAGTTACAAAAAAAAAGGAAGAGAGACGACGCGCCAGGAACTCCCATTCGAATCCGCACGTGGATCGATCCTGTGCACAGAATCAACGCCAGAAAGTCTGATGTTGTGGTTCTCATTCCCTGTTCGCACACACGATTTACGCGTTGTCCCATCGGCACCACCACCGCTCACTCTACTTGACGCCATCCTTGTTTCTCCCATTGTTGTTCCTATTCCTCTCTCTATATATATATATATATTTCTCCCTCTTTTGTTGTTGTTGTTTTCTTTGATACCTTTTGTTTTGCCGTGCATTTCGACTACATAAAGTATCTTCGAGTTAAGTATCAATCATTAAAGTCTTTATCTACTGCCCGTCTAGCTACTTTACGCACACGTAAGCACCCTCCAACGACAAGACACATACACTCCAACAACAACAATGTCTGCTGGTGCCCGTGAACAGAACGTGAGCAACCTCATCCGCCGCCGCGGCAAGGGCGAGACCAATGAGGACGTCAACACAACCGCCGACCGCTTCGTGGACCGCTTCAAGAAGGCCTCCGTGGAGGAGCGCAAGGCCGAGACCACAACCATGGTCAACGAGTACTACGACCTTGTGACCGATTTCTACGAGTTCGGTTGGGGTCAGAACTTCCACTTTGCACCGGCCTACGCGGGTGAATCCTTCTACGAGTCCATCGCCCGTCACGAGCACTTCCTCGCCGTCGGTGGTGGCTTCAAGGAGGGCGACCACATCGTCGATCTCGGCTGCGGTGTGGGTGGGCCGGCACGTAACATTGTCCGCCTGACCCGCTGCAACGTGACAGGTGTCAACAACAACGAGTACCAGATCTCGCGCGCACGCCGTCATGACGCGCGACTTGGTATGACCGATAAGATCGACTACTGCCGCGGTGACTTCTGCAACACGACCTTCGCCGATAACACCTTCGACGGCGCGTACGCGATCGAGGCGACGTGCCACGCCCAGGATAAGGTCAAGTGCTACAGCGAAATTTGTCGCATCATCAAGCCGGGCACGCGCTTCGTCGTGTACGAGTGGTGCATGACCGACAAGTACAACCCTGCCGATGAGTACCACCGTGTCATCAAGGAGAAGATTGAGCTCGGCGACGGTTTGCCTGAGATGGAGACGACGGCGCAGGTGCTCGAGCATATGAAGGCCGCCGGCTTCGAGATCGAGGCCGCCTTCGATGTCATTGAGCGCTTCGAGAGCAGCCCGATCAAGAACGAGCCTTGGTACAAGCCGCTTATGGGCAACTACTCGACCTTCTCCGGTCTTCGCGCGACGCCCATTGGCCGTGTGTGCACAAACGTGATGTGCCGTGTGTTGGAGTTCCTCCGCATCGCTCCCAAGGGCACCTACAAGGCTACCGAGATTCTCGAGGAGGCCGCATCCTCTCTGGCTATCGGTGGTAAGATGGGTATCTTCACGCCCTCCTTCTATATCCAGGCCCGCAAGCCCCTCGCCAAGAAGTAAGCAACATTTTTTTTATTTTTTTTTTTTAAGTTTCAAAAAGAAGAGCAAAAAAGAAGCTCTGTAAAGTGTGTCCAGTCAAGAGGACAAAGGAAAGAAATGAAAAAAAAAAAGGATCAACTATGCGTCGATTTAGTTTGTTTGTTTGTTTGTTGTTTTTGTACTTTGCGTGGGCTAACGATGCGAACACAAAACCGGAGAATTGATCCAGACTTACTGTTGCTGCACAGCGCACACACACACACGCACACGCACAAAAAAAAAAAAGAGTGAAGACAGCAAGCAAAACTCAATATGGGGGAAGACACGTGACGCTCAAACAAAGAAAAGGTTGAAAAGATTAGAGAGTGGATGGGTGTGTGTGGAGCGAAACGAGAGGACCAAGTCAGTATCGTTGATATCGAAAAATGAAATTCATTAGTGTCACGGAGTTTCTCTGTGAACATTTCTTTTCTTTTTTTTTTTTTCACATTTGTTCGTTCCTTTCAAACTCTCGACTTTTAGGCACAAAGCAAATGTACTCTGACTTGCCGTGCCGCTCCCACACATTGTATTTCACACTATTTTTGGTTTGTTTTCTTTTGAGATTGTTTTCTCTTCCCCGCAGTCTCTAGCGTACCGCTGCGCTTCTCTTTTTACTTCTTTTGTTCGCCTTGGCTTTGACAGGCCCTCGTGCGTCCCCATCACTGTCGTTCCTCATCCGTCCCTTCGCTCGCTATCATTTCCTTCACTGCCCTCCATCGCGCCGATGTATAACCTCTTGTTGTGCACCTGGCCACCAAAAAAAAAAAAGCAGCGCGGAGACATGATTTGAGTGAAGACGTGAGAGGCAGTAAATGGAAGTAAAACCTCATATACGGTTTTTTTTCCTCGCTTCGTGCTCCGCTCAGCACCATTGGCCCTCCGTAGGTGAACAAACACACACACACACAACAACATCAACATCAACGAAAAAGCCAACGTCACCGCAAAGAGCGCACGTGAATTTGTCATGGCTGTGGTGTCTCTCCTCCTCTCTCCATGAGAGAGCATGCGGAAGCGATGAAACAGCGCGTGCGGGTGAAAAGGTTTGTGACACACGCACACGAAGCCCCCCCCCCCCTACCCCACCCTTCCGTGTGCCTCGGTGCGCACCAGACACTGTTAGCGCTCACCGCAAGAGGATGCAGCGCGCGCGAAGTGGCTCGCACATGTCACTACTGAAGGTGTTCTCTACAAATGAAAAAGAAGATTCATGATGCACACACACACACACACGTATCTCACATGTTTCGCCTCCTTTGATGTCATTCTCTCCCTTCTCCACCACATCTCTCCGCTCCACGACTTTGCCGTGTCAAGCGAATCTATTCCACCAGCCCTCTCGTGAAAAGGGACGGCATCACAAGTCCATTACGGGCAGAGCGAACGCGAGAAACAGAAAAAAAGAAAAAAAAAGATGCTGAGCGAACAAGAGTACAATCTCGTGCGTGTGGCTTTTCAATCAATGATGGACGCCGGTAGCCATGATAAAAACGCAGTTTCGAATGACGAAGGTCTCGTCTCGCTCGCTGTCATGCGAGCGACGATGGACGTCAGCGAGCATCCACGCGTCAAGGAAGGGAACATGGCCCCCTCCAAGGCGCGCGACACACTCGACAACCAATTTGCCTTGTGCGTACGTGAGCACAACGGCTATGTCACATTCGACGAATTCGTGCGTTACCACGAGAAGCTCGCCGATGAAGCGTTCGATGAGCAGATCAGCGACGTGCCTCGCTTCATCGAGGAAACAATCATGCGTTTATGGCGCCTCGGGGCGTTGCTCATCCCCACTGGCATCCGCCCGGCGTTCCCAGTCGAGGAGAAGCCACGCGGACTGTTTGCATCGACGAACATGGCGCTCGTGTGGATCGAGGCGGACCCCCGTGACACTAGTCAGTACGTGCTCAAGGCGATGAAGGACGTGGTGCGGCCGACCTTCGCGCGTGGCGACCTGCCCGAAGAGCTGCAAGGTCTATTCGCCTATCCGCAGGAGCTCGCCGGCCAGAAGGTGGAGTATGTGAATACACAAGTGTCTATCCAGCGGTGGCTGGACTTCATGTGGGAGTTTGACGCGAACAAGTTCTGTGCGGTCGAGGGCATCATTTCCGCGCGTGTGGATCGAGACGTCCTGCCGGGGCCTGTTCGACAGCTCATCGTCGAGCACGCCGATGCGATTCGCCAGCAGGCACAGTGGGTGAAGACTTCCACCGTGGCGAATCCCATGTACAAGCGATCGAGTGATGCGTATGGTGTCGGTGTACAGGAAGAGTGCAGGCGCATCCATAACTGGAAGATCATGTCGCTCGCGGGTAAGCAGTACGGCAGTCAATACTACGGTCTCGTCGGCAAGGAGTTCAGCCGTCGGAAGAAGCAGAAGATGCAGGCCGCGGCCACGGGGATGAATATGTGACGGACACCGATATCCGCGTCGGGGTGTGATTTGTGGCGTGTGGCGTGGTACTGCTTGCTCACTATCTGCTTCGACATCCCTTTGTTTTCTCTGCACTCCATTGACTCTTCTTCTCTTTTCTCTCTCTCTCATGTAAAGTATGGTGTACACTTCGCATTCGTTTCTTATGGCCGTGGCGATGGTTGTGGCCACTTTGTTGCTGTCGCACTGAGGTGTGAGTGGCGCGAAGAAGCACAAAGAACAAAAAGAGAAATTCTTGGCAAACAGAAAGGATGTAGTAGTCACGCCTGCAGCACACGTGCGCTCTGCTACTACTTGAACGGTCGCACAGTGTGAATCGCGGCATACATCGCGTCGTCGGTGTTGTGCCCTCTGTGTGCCTCTCTCTGTCTCGATCGATCTTTTTAAACTCGATGAAAGAATGTACGATGCGGCTGCCCTTCGTGGTTTGGTGTGCTTCGAATATCAATGGTCGTTTTCCCCCTCCTCTCACTCCCTCGTTTTATCGACGCGCGAGCACGGTGACTACAACGGCACGCTTACCTGGTTTCATGAACGCTCCCCCCCCCCCTCCAATCCTCTTCTATTACAATGATCAAATTGGGGAAAAAAATCGAAACAGAGCTGCCAATTCTCTCTCTCTCTATTGCGTCTTCTGAAGAGCTCCGTTATCCCTCCTTTTCTTTGCTATACTGACATCATGTCCCGCCCTCGTCGTGTTGGTATTATCGGTAACGGCCATGTTGGCTCCCACGTGGCGTACTCGCTGGCCATTCAAGGTATTGCCGACGAGATTTTCCTTGCTGATATCAACGCGGAGATCGCCAAGTCGCAGTCCATCGACATTCAGGATGCGGTCACCTATATGCCTCACCGCGTGCTCGCCGTTCCGTGCTCCGTCAATGAGCTCGTCGGGTGTGATGTCATTGTCCTCTCCGCAGGGCCACTCCCGGTCAACGGAGAGACCCGTCTCGCCACGCTGCCGCGAACCATGGAAGTCGTGCAGGACATTGTTGCGCGCCTCAAGGCCGATGTGATGCCAACGTTCACGGGTGTGCTCGTGTGCATCTCGAACCCTGCGGACGTCGTCGCGGCCTACCTGCAACGCGCGCTGGGTCTCGCTGCCAACCGCGTGATCTGTACAGGCACCGCGCTCGACTCCGCACGTCTGCAGGCGCTGCTCGCGCGTGAGCTGAAGAACTTCATCCACCCCGGCTCTCTCAAGTCCGCCTACATGCTCGGTGAGCACGGCGACAGCTGCATCGTCGCGTGGTCGCACATCACGATCGGCAACAAATCGCTGGACCAGCTCCAAAAAGAACACCCGGAGCGGTACCCGAGCTTCGACCGCGACGCGCTGCAGGAGGAAGTGCACCGTCGCGGCTACCACGTGCTGCTCGGCAAGGGCTCCACCGAGTTTGGCATTGCGACGGCATGCTGTGAAATCGTGAAGGCCATCCTGCACAACGAGCACAAGGTCATCCCCTGCTCCGTGCTGCTAAACGGCCAGTACGGTGAGAAGGACGTGTTCGCCTCCGTGCCCGTTGTCGTGGGGAACGAGGGTGTGGTGGATATTATCGAGCTCGATCTCCCTGAAAACGAGAAGGCTGGTTTCCATCATTCCTGCGATGTGATTCGTGACTATATGGGTAAGGCTTTTGAGATGTGCCCTCTCTAAGTTGAAAAAGAGTAGGGTAGCTCTGTCTTGTTCATGTGTTTCTTCGTGTGTTCTTGCAGCTTGTGGCATCATTCGGGGAAGGTTCAACTTGTCACAGATGCGCAGCTTCAGTTCCTTTTGTGTCCCTCGCTTTTTTTTTTTTTTTCATTTAACGACTGCCCTTGTTGTAGATTACCTTCATTGGGTGTCGTTAAGCCTAGGGAAAGCACTGCATCCTCCTTACGCTTCATCATTTCGTTTTATTTGAACCGCCTGTCTCCTTGTGTTTAGCTTTTTTATTCTTTTTTTTTTTTCTCTCTCTCTCCCCCCCACACACACCTCTCTCTCTCTCGCTTGTAAGTGCGTGCGTGTGACGGTGTATTTTTGTTTTTTACCATTTTCTTTTTTTATTTTTACAGCCTTTCTTTTCCAGTCGCGTGCATGTCACGACACGATTGAAGAAGATCAAAAAGTACGCCCACGCGCTCTCGGTTCATCTCTCGCTCCTCTTCTTCTCCGATCCTCGCTTGAACAGGCACCGCCTGTGGTCGGAGAGAAAAAGCGAGCGACTCGCGGAATCGAGAAGATCGCCGCAAAAGCTGTCGACGCCGAATGATTGACCCGTTGGTGACCTACTGTACGTCACGAATGAAACTCCCTCTCCCTCCCTCTTCTGTGATGAGCATTGAAGAAGAGCGTGTTCGGGCCGAACGTCAAGCCCTTCTGTGTCTCCCTCACACTCTCACTCTCTCTCTCTCCTATGCGTTCCTCCTCTTCCCTCGCGCACTCTCATGGCCCCGTTGGCGCTGCCATACGACTCGTATTCACAGCTCTATGAGCAGCGCTCTGCCTCGGTACGCGTGCCCACATTATTGTTTTTTCTTTTTTTCTTTTTTGTTCGAGTCTGCGACGTTGACGGGCGTCCTTCACTAGCGCGACTTGGCTCCCTTCCGCGACGCTTTTTCTTTTTCTTTTTCCTATTCTTGTTTTCCCACACCTGCGCGTTCATTTACCGCACTTCCTGATTTATTTATTTATTTTTTTCTTGTTGCTGTGCGTCACATTTCCTCGCGATTACGCTGACACATCGGTTTTTTTCTTTTCTGTCGTTTACGTCGTCGCGGTTAGTTGACTTGTATTCTCGCGTCTCGCCGACACGATGGACACATCATCCTCATCGGCAGCGCATTCCGAGCTCGTTGACCGCCTCCAGCCGCTCACGGAGTTGGTCTGTGGCACTATCGCCGCCGTCTTGAGAAGTGAGCCTCTCTCATTGGCAGAGGCGGTGGAGCAGGCGTCGTTTGCCGCGCCGGCCCCACCTGAAGATGCTGCACAGACACGTCTCGCTGTGATGCACGGCTACCAACTCGTCTACGCGCTGCTCGCCTCACCGCCAGGGGCCGCAGGCGGGTTACAGCTCGTGCATACACCACAGGCACCGGCACAGGGATCTACTGGACCTGGACAAGACGCACCGTCTCTATCACCGGCGTCGACATCGTCGGCAAAGGCATGCGTGGAGGTGTCCGTCACGCCGACGGTGGTGATCGCGCACTGGGTGTGGGTATCCCTGTGGTGCTGGGCAGAGGCCATGTGCCGCGCGAGCCACGGGCTCCTGCAGTTTCCGCCTCTCGATCGCGATCTACAGCGCCCAGAAAGGGGGTCTACTGGTGAGGAGAATGCGACGACGCGCGCTGTAGGGGAGACCTGGGGTGATGCCCCAACACACAGCCTACGCTGCCCGTTCCTCACGCCAAGTGTGTTTGAATGGGGTGCGAACGCGGCGAGCAGCGCGGATGCGGCTTCGTGGCATCAACTTGTGCGTGCGACGCAAGGACACTGGCGAGCCACCGTCGTGCCGACGTCTGCCGAGACGGGGACGGTGCCCTCAGCCTCTTCGAAACGTGACCGTCGCCTGCAGCAACTGCACGCGCTGGTGACCCTCTGCGAGCACTACAGACGGCTCGAGAGCTTCCTCACAGTCGCGCTCATGCGTCTGGATCAGTGCGTGGTGGATGAACAGTCGAGTTCGCCACTGCGGCGCTGGCAACAGCTACAAGACCAGAAACAGCAGAAACTGCAGGAGCTGCATGGGGACGGCTCAGTCGGCGCCGGAACGCGCCTGGCGCAGCCGTCACGGCCAGCGTACCAATTCGCCCCTGTCGGCGGCAGCGCGCGTCAACGTGTGGGCCTCTCTGCCGCTTCGAAAGGGGCGATGACGCTCTCTCGCCGACTACTCTCCGCAGTGATGGGTCGTCTCCTCACTTACAACGCGTCGTTGCTGGTGGAGCCTGCGCTTCTGTGGTCGGTGCGTCACTTCCTGCGGCGTGCACACGTGCTCGACATGGACGGCGGTGGGTGCGAAGCCGACGGTGGGGAAGAAAGCGCACACGCCCGACAGCGTCGTCACAAAGACGAGGTGTTTGCGGACGACACCGATGACGACGATGACAGAGAGGAGGAAGAGGACATGCTCAATCACACACTCGATCTGGCGTCCGCGCCAGCCTCCCAACATTGCAGAGACCTGCCGCGCTCTGGTGATGAAGGAAGCGAGACGGCTCCCACAAGACGTGATATCGCCTGGCGGCGGCGGCGCTACACCGCCGAGGTCAACTTGAAGCGACTCTCCCGCATCCTGCGCGTGCTCGAGGACTGTCGCGTGCGCAGTGTGCTGGCGTGGGTGCGGCGCCGTGTCTGTGCCGTCTGCACGTACTACGGTCAGGGTCTCAGTCGTTTACTTTTGAGCGAGCTTGCGGAGGCGCCGCCGATGACCGCTGCCACGCTGTTGCAGCTGTGGCCGCTTGCCCAGCAGATCTCTCCGCGGGCAGAAGGCGAGGAGTCATCTGTGAAGGGTGAGGGAGCCCATGCGAGCGAGGTGGTACGCGCCGTGCATGGGTTCACGGTCATCGATGCCAGCCGTGCCTTGCGCGACGCCATCCAGGGCTACGTCCGGCTCCGCGCATGCTTGCTGTATCTCATGGCGGGCACCGCGCACATTCTCGATGACGTCACACCTCTCGGTCGGCGGTGCGTGTTGAGTGGTCTGTCACATTTCCTCGATGGGTTCAGCTCCGGTGAGGCATTCACACGGTTTGTCGCGCGGTGGGGCGTGCCGCTGTGGCGTCAGCTCTGCGAAGGGACGTTTCGGATGTCTCAAGAGGCGCTTGGTGCGCATCAAAACAGACAGAGCAGTGGCGACCGTGCGAATCGTCGCTCGGAAAAGAAAAGCAACTTGCGCGCCGGTGAGGACAACGCAGCCGACGCGCGCGGGCAGGATGGCGGTGACGACATGGCTCATGACGTGGACGACGCTGCCTCCGCCACGCACACCGCGACGAGCACGCTTCACTCGTATGGTGAGGCGTACTCGCAGTCTACCGTGAACATCGAGCATCAGTGGGAACTGTGGCGCCAGAAGCAGCTGTCTCAGTCTGCGCCTGGTCAGCATCAGCAGCAGCAGCAGCAGCGACGACCGCCTCAACAACCGCAGGGGCCTTCTTTTTTCACTGCCGCCGCTCAACGCGGTCCGGTGGAGAGAGACGCGAGCAGCGTGTGGTGGGCGGACGGCGGCGAGGACGGTCAAAGTCAGGTCGGCTCACGTGCAGGTGGACGTGGTGCACTGTCCTTTGAGGGTGCCGGGCAGCGTCCTGCGAATGTGATCACCGATCACGCCGGCGACGATAGCGCTTTGGATCGCTTCGAGCTTCATGAGGTCGCCACACTGCCCGCTGACGGCTTCCCCTCGCTCATCTACCTGCTTAGCCGCAAGGAAAACGTGCGCCGACGGACCTTGGGGGTGCTGTGTGACCAAGTTCGGCAGTTCTTCCTGCTCAGCCTGCACGCTGAGGAGAAGGCCCGTGAGGCAGCCAACGAGGACGCGGCGGTGAAGGCGCGTCAGCAGCTGTTGGATAGGCGGCTCTTGCCGCCACGTACATTCCGCGCGTGTGTGCTCGCGCTCAAAACCACCATGGACAGCTTCGATGGTTTGTATGAGTCCCAGATTCAATACACGGCGACCTCTTCAAACTCCGCGGAACCACGAGGTGGGAGTCGTGGTCGCGGTGGCGACCAGAGCGGGGAGGTCGCCGTCCAGCAGGAAGCACGTGGGATGATCAACGCGGCTGACGAAGACTTTGGCCTCGCTCCAACCCCATCTGACGTCACTCGAGGGGACGACGATGAAGTGGATGACGATGACAGCGCCTCGAGTTCTTCCAGCTCGCAGTCAAGCGAGCGCCGAGGCCGCGTGCGTGACGTCGTCGGCGGCGCGGAGGATGACGATGACAGAGGCGGCGAGGACGCAGATCAAGGGCTGCGCGAGGCCGCCGCCGAAGAGACCCCTTGGGCAGCTTTACTGGACTATCACCGGCACCGCAGACGGCAGCAGCAAACGTCGCCAAGGCGACCGCATAGCGCCTACGCCACCATGAACGCGAGTGTGCGGCGAGACAGTGGCCACGCCAACACCGATGCGCATGGCCGGCGACTGTACACAGCCGTAGATGTCGCGCACATGTCCATATACAAAGGCATTGCACTCTTCTTTGCGGACTGCCCCACTCAAGCCGCGTACACGCTCGCCCAATCTCTCAGCCTCCGCGTCGAACAGAACCGACAGCATACGAAGCGTGAAGCCGCAGCACTCTTGTTGGGTGGACGTACGCGTGCCCAACCGCAGTCACGCGGTGGCGTAGGAGCGGTCAACGTGGACGCAGGTAGCACAGCACCGACGGAAGGTACCAAAAGCCACCAATGCGACGCGGCCGACGTACGACCGACAACAACTGCTGGCGACGCCGCATCATCCGCCTCCGGCAAGACCAGCCAGCGGAAGAAGTTGGGGAAAGAAAAGAGTCAGCGGGGCCAGGCATCCCCACGTGGGATTGCTCACGTCCCGTCTGCGCAGGACGACGGCATCGATCTGCTGATCGCCCTCATCTCCCTGTTGCCGAACAAGGAGCTCTTCATGGCGTACTTCCTGCAGCAGCAGACCCCACATCTGCTCCGTCTGAAGCGCGTGGAGGACCTCGACTACGAAATGGCTCTGCGGCGTCGACTGCTGCGTCAGCTAGGTACCAATGGCACCAACCCATACACGGTGCTCCTGCGCGATGTGCGCATGAGCTTCGAGTCGCCGTACGTGTGCCTCATGGCGCGCCTAGATGGTCACGTGCGACGGCACGCACGCCACCACAGAGCCCGCTCACGCCGCGCGTGCAGAGATGGGGCCGATGTGGATGCCACCACGTACGATGAGGATGGGGCTCTGATCACGGATCCGCGGGTCACGACTGTGTTGTCCTCGGCGGTGAGTCACTGGTCAACACCGGCACCGACAGAGACGGGATCCATCGCGTCGCTTCACCTGCCTTCGGAGCAAAGCGTGCGTTTGGACAGCCGCGGTCGTCCGATCGGCGTGCCTGCGGAGGAGGAGGAAAACGAGGATATCCGACGCGCGCGCATCTTCCTCGGGATAGAGATGGAGCGGGCACCTGCGGCGCTGATATCTCCCGTGGCAGCCACGACACCGCACACGGCTATGCCCGCCGCCGCCGCATCGCCTCTGCCGACACCTGTTCCAGTGCTGAAAGAGGCCGCTCGTGCTCCGTTCCTGCTCCGTCGCGTGCGTTTGTTGTGTCGGAGCTGGTGGCCTGACCGCACAGACCTGTGTGTGTCGGCCGCATGGCTGCGTCGACAATACGAGCGTGGCCATTGGTGGTCAGAGGCCATTGTCGATGCGGTGCTGCGAGTTGAATGGTACGTGCGTGGCGCAGGGCAGGGCCAAGGGCAGACCGAAGACGCCGCGCGTCTGCTTGCGGCGTGGGACCGACGTGAGCAACAGCGACGCACAACAGACGCGAGGCCGCCCTCTTCGCGGCACGTGCCCAAACAGCCGGCACACGCCTATCACTCCGACGCCGGCTCCATCGCCTCTTCTTTACTGACCGGACTGGACGGTGCAGCGTACCCGGCGCGCGGTGGTGGGGCTGGTGAGGCTGGCTTTGGCATAAGTGCGAGCCGCAGTTCGCTGCCGTCGGCGTCCTCAGTGAGCGCGTACGAGACACACGGGCGCTCCAGCAGCGGCATCAATGCGGTGGAGTGGGTGTCGGCGTCCGTCGCCTCGCTCCCGTCGCGACTGCTCCGCACAGGGACGAGTCGAGCAGCGGCCAAGGCACCCGCCTCCACACGAAGCACCACGGACCAGCGTTTTGTCACGTACCCTGGATACGGCAGCTACTGTTTGTTGTGCGAAGAGGCGGAAGCCGACGACGACGCCAACGACAACGGTGGCAGGGCGGCGCAGGCGGTGCGGGGACACGCCGCGAAGGAAGTGGCGAATCGCGACGCCGCGGTGGCTCAGAGCGTTAGCAGCGCGCCGTCAATTACACCCTCCGCGCTCAGTCGCACGGCTGTGGTACAAGGTTTTTCCTCGGTCATCAGCACGGCCGTACAACAAAGCAATCAACTGTACGGTAGCCTGCGCCGCACAGGCGCGGCACTCGGCTTAGACGCGAGTGCGCTGGACGAGGATGAGGAGGCGGACCTGGTGGAGGCCTACGGTGGCTACTTGTCCTCGGCGGCGCGGGCCCGTGCCGGTTCCTCATCGAACGCGTCGGGGGGAAGCGCAGGTCGCACAGCCTCAGCGTACACGGCACCCGCACCCGCACGGCGTCAAAGTGCTGCGTACCGCACTCGAGGGAGGCCCACCGCGACGGCGCCATCGACGGACGGCGCACCGAGCGACGACGGTAGTGCGTCGTCTTTGTCCTTCCGAGCGTACTCGACAGGTGGCTTAACCGCGTGGAGTGGGGTAGAAGGGGCTGCGACGGTGACCTTACCGCCTCCATCGCACCGCGCGTATCGACACGTACGCTGGCCACTCCTATACGGTGAGCTGACGTTTGTGGCACGGTCTCTGGTGGGCGCCACCGCGAGCTCGATAAGGAAACCGTCCACAGAGACGTCCCCTTCTCCCTCACGGGTCTCCGTGACCATCACAGGACCACCGCTCGTGTGGCTCGTGCTTCAGGCCCTCAACAGGCCTCGCAGAGAAGGCGAAGAAGGCGGTACACGTGACGCGGGTGCGCAGGAGGAAAAGGCGCGCCGCCCTGCACGGGGTGGTACCTTCGAGGAGCTTCTGTCCACGCTGCCCGTCGCTGTGGAGCGCGCTATCCTTGCCGCGCTTCTCGCACAACTCGTGACAGCCAGCGTTGTGTACCGAAACGTGTCGACGCCAAAGACAGCGAATCGGCGTCAGTACTGCTACCACATTTACGACTCTTTCGAGCACCTCAAGACGCACAAGGTGACGATAGACTTGACCGACGTGCTGCTGCAGCGAGAACCGGTGCCTTGGTTCGCATCGAGCCAGGACCGGCACACAGCTCGTCTCTCCGGTGCTGGCGATGGGCACTACGGCTCGCAGCGAGGGTCGCCGTTGTCCTCCTTCGCCTCCTCGGTGGGATTCCACTCTTCGTATCTTTCGCAACACAAGCCGAAGACAAAGACAGCGGCGACACCCGTTACCGATGCGGCGGCTTCGCCGACGTCAAGGACAGCCACATCCGCAGAGATGGACGCACCACTCCGAGGCACGTCAGCGGAGACGCCGCGTCCGGCCCGTTTTGCGGTGGAAGCCTGTGTGACGCGTATTTTGAAGCGTGCGAGCGCTCCTCTCACGCATCAAGCGTTGTACGTGCAGACACAGGCGCACCTCGACGCGCACGCGACCGGCACCACATTGACCCTGACGCGTGATCTGTTTAAGCAATCACTCAGTGTGCTTATTGAGCGACAGTTTATAGCACGCGATGAGGAAGCCGGTGCGTACCGATTCATCCCGTAGCGAAAGATGTCGCACGTCTCGCGCGACTGCGCTGATGTCGCCACTGTTCGCCGTGCGCCCTGTTGATGTTGCTGCTGCCGTTGTTGCTTAGCTCGCATTGTGTAAGAGAAGAAAAACATTCGTGTGCGTGTGCGTGTGTGTGTGTGTGTGTGTTCGCGCTCCCGCCACTACATATGCAGAGGTGACCGAGCTATTGAGAACAGAAAAAAAAAAAAAACATGTCTCATGACACTATCATTGCCCACAAACACACCGACGTGCGTGTTAATTTCGGTTGATCGTCTCTTCTTCGTCACGCGTGTCTCTGCCGGACCTCAGCACCTGTGCGACAACCATGACTACTGTGTCACGCACCATTCGGCTTTGGCGCGGTCGCATGACAATCGTGATATCTCCTTTGAGTTCGCTCTGCCGCACACAAACAAGCACCAGCGGACTCACACGCGTGCCTCTCCCTACCCTTCTCGCATATGAGTCACGCACATCTTCTCCTCACGTCCTGCTGTTGTTGCGGTTGTTGTCGTCGTCACCGACTTTTGATTTCTTTGTTTGTTTGTAGTCCAATTGCCCATTGTGTGACTGCTCGCATTCGGCTACATCGTTGCCTACGGGTCCCCTTTCCGTATTTCTCGTCCTCGTCCGTGTGTTGTTGTTTTTTTTCTTTCCGGATCCTTCCGACGCTGTTGTGTCATAAAGATACAGAGTTTTTTTTGTTGTTGGTTTGTTTTGCCCCTCCCCTTCACGCTGACATTTCTGAGAAATCGCTGACCCACGCGCGTCAAGACAAAGATGACGGAGAACTTTTCCGTTAAGCAGTACGGCGACGAGTTGCACCGATACTCATCGGCGCTCTCGCAGGTCTACGGCAAGCCGCAGAAGCTCGTCGTATGCGGCGACTACCTCTACTGGACACAAGGAAAGCAGCAGGAGCTCTACCGCACGCTGAAGACCGACGTGTCATTGAAATTGGCAGAACGCGTTATAAAGCGCACCGAGGAGCCGGCGACGGCGAGCCCCACCAAGAAGTTGACAAAGGAAGAGGAGATGTTGCGCGAGCGCACGCGCAGCGTCGTCACTGGCATCACAAGTTTTCACGTGCGCGAGGCCGACGAGGCGGTATTCTACTTGGCCGGGCTCGACCTGTTCGTCTACTACCAGAATGGTCCACGCGCGGGGATGGCGCCTCTCAAAGTTTTCGACTTTATGGGGCCGGCTGACACGGCGCAGCTGGCGAGTGCACCCAACCTGTGTATCGCGCACGTGCCCGAGAAGGAGGCCGAGGCTGCGGACGTGGATGCGAGCGACCGCACCACCACAACTGCGGTGACAAAGTCAGACACCTTTACCATCACGTTTGTCAACCAACACAACTTGTACATCGCGGTCGTTCACGAAACCCCTGACGCGTCAGAGAGTCCTCTCTCGATCGCCATTGAACAGATCACCTCCATTGGCGATGCCCTCCACCAGTGCGGTACGGCTGATTACATCATTCAAGAGGAGTTTGACCGCTACACAGGTCACTACGCCAACGACCGCTACGTGCTCTTCAGCTACACGGATGAGTCGGCGATGCGCAGCGTGACGCTGTTGAAGAGCCGAGGTAATGTGCTGGCCGAAGAGGACGACGGTGAAGGGGGGGTGGAGAAGCTGCCCTACTCACGTGTCGGCGATGTGAATGCGAGCACCACACTTGTCGTCTACGATCGCCAGGAGAAGGTTTACCGGCTGGTGCCGCGTGAGGCGATTCAGCGCGAGGCACCGTGGGTGGAGTACATCCCGCGCTTCGGCTTCAAGGATCACGACACCGTCTATCTCTCCGCCCTCAGTCGCACACAGGAGGAGTACGCGGTCTTATCATGCCCCATCGCGGATCTGCCAGCGATCAAGCAAACAGACATCGCGAAGCTCTACCGCGACGACGAAGGCTTGTTTAGCAACGAGGATGCGGAGCTGCTCGCCACGCAGAACGAGCTCCACGCTGCGAAAGAAGAGGAGGCGAAGGATGTGAAGATGACGGTTGAGTGGACGCAGACGATCCCGTGGGCGTGGGTGGAGATCCCACCA
This sequence comes from Wallacemonas rigidus, assembly GCA_030849045.1. Classification (NCBI taxonomy): domain Eukaryota; phylum Euglenozoa; class Kinetoplastea; order Trypanosomatida; family Trypanosomatidae; genus Wallacemonas; species Wallacemonas rigidus. Next base: position 673,380 of record JASAOL010000614.1, read on the forward strand.
GGTCCACCCATCATCTTTGGTAAGACACACGATGTTCTTCTCTGCCACGCGACCGAGACCCCGACAGCGCACTTCCACATCTACTACCGCAGTCATGCCGACGTGACCGAGACGGAAGCCACCGGCGGTCGTGCTGGTGATCATTCTCTCAGTGCGGCCGGTGATAGCCCGGCCCTGAAAACAGCCGATCGACCCAGCACGGCAGCCTCGGCCTGGGTCCCGTTGACTTGTGGCGCGTGGAACATCAAGCCCGGTACGGTGCGCGTCACGGAAGACCAGATAGCGTTCCTCGCCAACGCCAATGGTCGCCTCTCTCAAATGCTTTACACAGTGCCCTTCCCTCCGCTCTCGTCCGAGCCGCTCGACGCGAATGCCGTCACACGGCTGACGCGGCCGCAGGAGCACGTGTACCTCTACTGTTTTGACAAGGGTGCCCACCGTGACCGATACTACTACACCGCGAGTCAGCGCCGGCAGCTCGCGCAGATGTACGCCGGCTCCGTCAAGGAGAAGCTCAGCGATGACGTCAAAATCCCCAGTTGGCTCGATCCGACAACGCTGTACGACTGCGACTTGACCACCACCACACCGTACGACGCAGTCGCAACCAATCAGACGCAGAAGTACGTTACAGGCCCTTCAGTGCAGCGCTCGCACGCTTTTCATCTGATGGGTCTTTCCGTTGTCACGCCGTACGTGGTCTCGACCAACAACAGACGCGGCGTGCCCATCAGTGCGCAGGTGTATGTCGCGCCGCGCTACGAAGGCGGTGAGCGCGTCAAGGCCCCGCTGGCTGTGTTCATCTACGGTGGACCGCACGCGCAGCTGGTCTACGAAAATGACTTCGACGGCTGTGCGAAGTCCAATGTGCAGGTGTTGCTCCGCCACGGTATCTCCGTCGCGGTGGTGGACAACCAAATGAGCAACGCCAATGGCCTGCGCGATTTGTCTATTTGTAAGAAAAATATGGGTCATTTCGAGACCGAGGACTACACAGATATGGTACGTTACCTGACCGCACCGCCCAACGGCGCGAACGAGCTGCCGCCTTGGTTCGGCGTCGACGCGTCACGCATTGCCATCTTCGGATGGTCGTACGGCGGCTACGCGACGCTGCTCGCCATGTGCCAGGCCCCCGATGTCTTTCAGATTGGCTTTGCCGGTGCGCCCGTAGGTGACTGGAAGTTGTACGACACCGGCTACACGGAGCGGTACATGGGTGTGCTCTACGAAGACCCATCGCGGACGCGGCGGGGCTCCAGTATTGGGCAGCGTCTCTCGCACGCCAGCGGCAGTCCGACCAATCCTGCTGGGGCGGAAGATGACGAGAGCAGTGTCAAAGCGAGTGCGGCGGATGTGCAGACGTCGCCAAGTCACACATCGCACCCGCACTCGCCCGGTGCGGCGACGTCTTCGCACGTGTCGACGGTCGCGAACGCAAGCGGCCGCGTGTCCAAGGCGTACCTGAATTCTACCATTGGTCATTTCGTCAATGGGTTTCCTGATGAGCGCAACCGCGTGTACATCGCGCATGGTCTGCTTGATGAGAATGTGCACTTCAGCCACACATCGCACGTGATCTCTGCCATGATCAAGGCGAACAAGCCGTACAACATGCTGGTCTATCCGGGCGAACGGCACGGACTGCGCCAAGATCCGCAGTCCCGCTACCATCACGATGGCGTGATGGTGAAGACGTTTGTCGAGGCGCTGCACAAAGGTGAGGAGAAGGAGCGGGGCACTGTACTGTAAATTCTACTCCTCGTGCTGGTATGCGTCGCCTCCATGCTCTGTTCGAAGTACCTGCTCATGGTGAGTATCGGCGGGCTGGTGTTCTTCCACTGATGTGTCGTCTGGGTACAGGATGTGGACAGATTCGGTGTCATCACCGTGATTTTTCTTTTTCCCTCTTCTTTGTCGCTCTCTCTCTCTCTCTGCGTTCGGCAGAAGGTCGCGGCACAGCGATGAAAGCGAGCGCGAGGCTCTCACTGTCCACGCCGTGTGCGCTTCACGACCTCACGTCCGGTTTCTCTATCCTTCTTTGTTTTCTCTTCTTTATGTTGTTGAGCGCTTGTCTTTGTGGCTGCCCTGTTCTCCGCGTGCCGTTCGTTGTTTGTTGCTTTGATTGTGCCGCTCATCGTTTGATATGTTCTTCTGTGTGTGTGTGTGTGTGTGTCATTCGTCTTTGTGGCGCAACACGTACGTGCAAAAGTGGAGAAGTGGAGAAGTGTGACAAGATAAAAGGACATCTCCACATCCTGTCTGACTCACACAGACGTGGATTTTGTTTTTGTTTTTTTGTCGCATCGTTTCTGATTCTTGTGATTTTTTTTCTTTTTGTGATTTTCGCATCCGTACCGTTCGTCAACGCCGTGCGTTCTTTTTTCGTTCTTCGTTCTTTGTTCGCCTGTTGTGATTATTCACCTCTTCTCTCTTTTATTATTGGTTCGTTCTCAAGTGAGCTCTTATTCCCTCTTCTCATCACCATACCCAGCAGAGTGGCGTACACGCGCCAGTGCTTCCGGCACAAAATGGCCACGTCACATGGCAGTGTGTGTCTGTGCCTGTACGCGTGCGCCCGCTCTCTATTGTAGGTACTGCGTCGACGTGTGTTAACCTCTCCTTTTTCCTTTTGATCTTGTGTAAAGGTCGATGTTTCCAGAGCACTTGATATCTCAAAGAAACCGCTGATGATAAAATGAGCAGCACGCGTTGTGACAGCAAACCAAAAAAGAAGAGCGTGCTGTCATCTCTAGAGAGACCCACACGTGTCGTCAATAGTGCACACACACACACACACGCACACAAACCTCCAACGTCACGTTAGATCTCAGCAAGGCACCCAGCCACTGTCCTGCAGGTACACGATTCTAGACTGCCTCGGTCGTGAGTGGTGTGCGGACTGTCCGAGATCATGGCTCGCAGGTGACATCATCTTCACGGGCAATCTGTGCGCGCGATACGCGCATCCGCTTTCGCGTTTTCATTGTGTTCAACCATTTCCCTTTCCTCCGCGCTCCGACCTTCACTCGTCCAATATTCTCTTCCCATCTCTGAACCCACTGCGCATCAATCCGTATATCCTTTTTCGGTGTGTCACTGCAGTTGTCGGCTAGACTCCCCTCATGACACGTGGCTTCCGGCTGCGCTCGAGGGTTGCAACGTGGGTGTTTGTGTGCCGATCGGTGGGCGGGTACAAGTCACTCGTCCGGTGCTGCTGTGTCGTCTGTGCTTGTATGGTGCTCGCGCCACTATCTATGTCTCTCCGTATCACCCCTGTGGTATCGGATTCTCTCTCTCTCCCTCTCTCTCTCTTCTGTTTGTGTGTCCCTCTGGTAACAGTGGCGTCAGTCGAAAGCAACGATGAACGCACGGGGCACTGCCGGCTGCGTCTGTGTGCCTCGCTCTCTTTTCCCTTGCATGTGTGTCACCGTCCCCCTCTCGGGCCTCGCTCTCCCCTCTCCAGCCGCTGGCTGGGAGCAGATCCTGGTCCGCATCGCGACTCCTCTCCTTTACTCGTCGCCACCCTTCGCCACCCCAAACCACCGCCCCTGTGCCCTTCTTGGTGTGCGTGTGCGTGCGTGCTCCGTGTGTGTTGTGACGCCTCTCCACACGCCCAAGCAAACACATTGACAGCCGTGAGGAGAGCGTGGGATGCCACCTCGAATTCACAGTCTGCCGACGCACACGCGCGCGCCACGTGCATCAAGACGGTGGGCAGCAGAACAGAAAAAAAGAAAACGAACGTCAGGGCATTGTCGAAGAAAAAAAGTAGCGTCCCCCAAACAAAGCAGTAGGTACTGCCTGTGCACGTGCGCACACGACCGTGCCTTTCCCCACAAACACCGAGGAGCCGCGCGCGATGAGTGTGCGCTCCTGCAACACAACGAGATGTGATATACCGCCTGACGGGGCGCTGCCGCTCTCTGCCACCGCGTGTGGCGCGGAGCACCTCCTTGAGCAGGTCCCGAGCAAAAGTCCCTCGCCCATTGATACGCAGAAAGTGCGCAGACACGACACACGCACGGAGAAACACTCATCAGGAGCCGCAACGCGTGCGTGCCAGTGGGCACGGCGTCGGCTCTGCCTAGAGACTGTGGTGTGCTCTGACTCGACGCGAGAACGCGAATGCCTTGTGAGCATCCGAAAGAACAAGAACACGCGTGTTTTTTGTATAAACCCGTACTGACGGCGCTTTACGCAGCCTCCGCTCCGTCTTGGTTCGAGCGGGTATGGGGCCGTCGCCTGCTGTGGTACCAGTGCACGGGGTCACACCCTGTGCAGCATCCTCTTGGGCTCCCGCCACTCGCTGGTGAGGGCTCAATCGTTTTGACGGATCCCGCGGCAGCAGCAACAACGGGACAACGCCAAAAGCGTTTCCCAGCACACGGGGCGTGTGTGCCGTCCACGTACACGCGTGCACGCCACGTGCGTGTGATGCGGTGCGTGGGTGTGTCCTGCGATGACCACGGCACACACTCGGAGTCCCCCACGCGACGGTGCGACTGCCTGGCACGACGGGGAGGACGGAGGGCAGCGGGTGCGCGTGCGGGTGCGCGCGGGTGTGGGGGTGTGCGTGGGGCGAAGTCACATTCGCTCCTCCGCCTCCACCCACCGCTCCTGCTCGCCGCGCTGCCACTCTCGCGCCTTCCCGCACATGTGCGCAGGCGAACGTTGGGCAAACGCTGTGTGTTCACAGCTTCCGTACAGCCATTGGCGGTCGTCCTTGTTCTGTGCTGTCTCTGCACAGCAGCACACGGGACGAGCAGAAGAGGGCTTATCCAATACGCGACAAGCGAAACGACAAAGGCAACAACACACAAAACACCCGGGGAAAGGCGTGTGGCGGCGTGAGGCGTTGGGGACGTGAAACTATTGTCCGCGCGCGGGGACGGTGGGGCATCGGCTCCCGTACGTGGAATAATGGCAGCGAGTGGTGCATAAGGAGCAGTGAGCCGATCGCGGAGGCTCTCGCGCGTGTGCGTGTGGCTCGCCGCACGTGCGCGCGTCAGGGTCTGAGTGGAGAGGTGTTTCGCGGGCCATCCCTTGGCCCTCACAGCGCGCAGAGCGCAGAGGCTGCACACACGCACGGTGGGGTGGCGCACACAGACGTCGGTAGCGAGCGTGGTGCGCTTGCATAGGCGGTCCCTTTTGAGTGACCCTCCACACACGCACACCTCGCGAGGGGTGTGTGCGGGTGGTAGCGGTGCTGAGCTTTCGCGTCACGTGTCGACGAGGTGCGTGTGGGTTGTGTGCCGATCGGTAGGCGGGTACAAGTCACTCGTCCGGTGCTGCGGTAGTATTGGTGTGTAGTGGAGCTAAGGCCTCACCTGTGTCCTGTTGTTGTTTTTTCAGTGAAAGTGAAACAAAGGAAGAAACGAATCAAATCCCTCTACGTCGTTGAGTTGTACACCCGCGGATTCTGGCGCCTGTGTGTGCTTATCTGTTCTCGCACTGTGGGCGGGTGCGTACGAACGGAGAGGGGCGCACAAGACGCTTCAAACACTGACGGCGGTGTGAACACCAGGCGTCGTTCCCTTTGACCCTTCTTATTCGATTGTGTCCATCATCTTTTTTTTTTAATTTTTTTTTTCAAACCTCTCTCCCTCTCCTCCTCCCTCAATGTTTTACTTTCGCTGGTAGCCAAGTCGCCCCGTGAAACTGGTGGTGAGACGTGTCATAGCGAACGAACGCCAGAGAGCCCTGCCGCACCACAGAGAGAGCGACAGAGAAGCCGAACACACAAGATACACTCGCGCGTACCACGATCATGCCCTCTTTCGAGAATTTGAAGGAAGAGATCCGCGAAGTGTACCGCATCTTCGATGAAGATGAAGCTGGGAACATGTCCATGTCCGAGCTCGCACGCGCGCTCTTCACGATTACGGGGGAGCGCCTGCCGCGTTCTGTTCTCCGGAAGCTCGTTCTTGCTGCGCGAGAGAGCCTCGCCCAGCGCACCGCGGCGGAGTCTGGCGATGTCACGGCCGGGGATGGGCGTGGCAGCGCGACGGAGCCTGAAACCCAGTCCAATCAAAGCAGTGCAGCCTCTTCGCCGACCTTTGCGTCCGGAGCCAGCCGTTCTCGTGGACGGACCAACTCCTCTTTCTCCTCTGTGCGCACCGTGCAGACGCGCACAACGAACAATATGACCGCGGCCGCCGCGGAGGAAGGCATTGACATCGCCACGTTCGAGGAAATCGTCCTGCGTAAGTTAAATGCACGGAACGCAGATGAAGAAATGGCGTACACGTTCGCGCTGCTAGAGGACCAGTATTACCCTGGGTTCATCACCAAGGAAAGTCTACAGCGTGCGGCTATGGAGGCGGAGGAGCCGCTCACACAGGCCGAGCTTGCCGAAATGTTTGACTCCCTCGTGACAGGCGCGCCAACGGCCGCCGTCGACTTGGTCACGTTTCGCCACGTCCAGGAGGCCGCTCTCAAGGCACACGGGGCTGACGCACAAAACCATCTGCCGGTGGCGGACAGTTCAGATGCTGTGACGGCAACCACAGCGCGAGAAGCGGCGGGTCAGCGTGCCCAGGAAGACGCGACATCCGCGGAGGTCAACGGCACAGGCATCAGACTGGAAGAGGGGATGCCCGCCTCCGACGCGACATGCCCACACGCCACCGCCGTCCCATCATACTCGCACTGACACGTACGAAAGGCACGGCGTGTGTGCCGCGCCGTGCCTCTGGCTCGACTGCTCATCTCGCGCTTGCTTTCCTTGTTTGTTTGTTTTGTGTCTTTTTCGGATGTACACTACGATGGCGTACGAAGAGAGTACTCTGTTGTCGTTCTCTTGACGTACTTTTGGATCTTTGTATTCTCCCCGCTACCCTTTGCGCAATCACGATCAAAACAAGCACAGAGAGCCTGTTCAGACCCATCCGTTGACCTGTGTGTCCTGGTGCCACAATCTGCGTTGAAGGTCGTCGGGAATGCGCAGCACAGTCCGTGGCATCATTGAGAGACTATGCGTCTACGTCTCGCTATATGGCCCGCACATCACATCTTTGGTATTTTGATATAGCCGCTCTCACCACCGACTCCCGCTCTCCTTATTTCTCTCACATATTGTCGATCGCTACACAGCACACCACTCTCTTCTTTTGCTCAGTGTTCAAAACATTGCGCGGCAACCAAACTACAAGCGGAACCAAGCTCACACACGTACCCAGACGCGCACCGCGCCATATCCTGTCTTGGTCAAAGCCAAGATAGATTGTGTCTTTGTCGATCCGAACAATAATAGCATCCTCCTCATGGCCAAGTGTGCTGTTTGTGAGCGTAGCTTTGGCCTCAGCTTGTGGAAGCACACCTGTGTGCTGTGCCGCCGTACGGTGTGTGGCCAGTGCTCTTCCTCGTCGGTTCCAGTGTCAGAGTCAGCGGTAGAGGCGGCGCTGGCGAAGGAAAAAGAGAAGAACGGCAAAGCCAGCAGTAGCAGCAGCGACGGCGACTCGCAGGGCGGTAAGAAGAGCCACGAAGGCAAGAAAAAGCATAAGAAGAGCATGTCGATCAAGACACCCGGTGTGATCGAGGCGCGTGTGTGTAAGGACTGTCAGGAAAGCGGGAAAGCCTCTGGCGGCCGGCGGCTTGGCGACGGCACGGCCACCAGCGGTGTCGACGCCAGCAATGCCATGCCGAGCTCCGCCGCCGTCGCATCGGAGTCCTCTCAGGGAAAAATCACATCAGGTCAAGGTACGAGGCCGGATCCGAACAGCGAGAGTGAACGGGAGAAGCGCGCGCGACTGGTGGAAGCACGCATGAACGCCAAAAAAGGTCCGTCCTCTTCGGCCGCTGCCACCGCACGTCCAGCGCCTCCAGCGCGCGCCGCTGCCGCTGCGGTTAAACCAGATCAGCCGGTGGTCCCGCCATCGGCGCCCGCTCCCACAGCGACCCTGCCGACTTCTCTGACGGACAGCCATGCGAGCCCTTCCGCATCGGCTTCGGTGCCTGCCCAGCCATCTGGGGGGAACCCGGTGCTGGAGGCCGCGCTCCGTCGGCAACAACAGCGCCGTCAGGAACTGCCCAGCGGACCAGAAAAGAACTACTCGGAAGAGAAGCGCCAACTGTTACGCGAGATCGACGCCATCCACGCCAAGACACGTACCGAAGAACCGTTCGGGCTGCGGGCTGCGGACGAGTCGCGCCTGCGCAGCTACCGTCAGCATCTTCGCACAACGTACAACATGTGAGAACGAAAACGAAGTAGACACATGTGACCTGTTTTGGTTCTGTCCAGAGTTTGTGCAACAACGAGGTTTTTCTCTCTCCTGCTGATACTCTCTACGCAGACCAGTTAATTCCGCTTTTCGAAAGCACGCTTTAACGCTCAATCGCGTCTATTCCTCCTCGCAGAGTTTTTGCTTTTGTTTTGTTTTTCAATTGGCGTGACCGGCTCACCCCACACGCGCGTGGAACACCGGAAAAAAGAAAAATGGAGATGACCTGCTTCCGACATGTGGGGTGCGCTGCTCAAATACCACGTCACACTGCTATCGAGCCCACCATCTACACGTGTCTACAAAGACTCGTTCTCTCTCTCTCTCTCTACCTGTCGCTCGCTCGCTCCTTCCTTGTCTCCCCTTCTCTCAACCTCAATGTTTGTTTTCGTGGTTTTGTTTTTGTTTTCTCATTCTTTTTCCAAGATGTTAAGGGTGCTGTGACGGCACAACGACGCGTTCCAGACGTCTAGACACTAGTTTTGTCCTGGTGTGAAATTATTGTTTTGGTTTTGCATTTTTTTCACTTTTTTCACTTTTTTTTATTTGAGTTGCCTATTTTCGGCTTTGGAACGGTTGTTGACCAGGGAACCTTTAGATCGCATTCTCTGGCTACAAAAGACACATTTACGCGACAGTCGTCTCCGCATCTGATTCTCTTTTTCTTTGTTTTGTTTTTCTTTTCTCGCCCGCGTTGTTCGTTCACAACAAAGCGCCTCTAAAGAACGCAAAGGCCCAAATCTAACATGAAGGGCTGGCATATCGGCGTCCTGGTGGTGATGTGCGTAGTGTTTGCGGTTGGCGTGCTTATCCTGTGCTTCCTCATTTACCGTTTTTGGGGTGGCGTGGGCTCGGACTCCCGTCGAGAAGAGATAGAAGACAACAAGTACAGATCAACGCACATCGAGCATGTCGAAGATGCGCAGGGCAATGACATTGTCCACATTTCCGACGGCTACCACTTCGCACGCTACGACCTAAAGCACAGCGATCACGTGCTTTACTACCTCGACTATCAGCGAAATGCAAAAATGGTGGATTTCAAAAAGGAAAGGGCGATTGTGTCGGGAAGCGACTTGCAGTCGTACCTGAGCCGAGCCGAGGGCATGGATGATCCAGAGACCATCAGCCTCGCCTATGTGAACGCGCGCAACGCGCTGGTAGAGATGGACTTGGATCTTCTTGTCCGGCGTGATGACAACTTCGGCAAGCGCATGCGCCACACTGCTGATCGCCCGCTGCTACTCGGACGTCTGACGGAGCTCGTGCTCGGCGGACAAGATGGTGCCGTCGCCCCGGCAGCTGCCGCAGCGACACCCGCGCGCGACGCCGGTTTGTACAATCCGTTCGCCACGGCGAGAGGGGTCAACGTGCAGGTCGATCTTGGTCAAAACGTACAAGGGCACGCGCTGATGCCTCCCCCGCAACCCGCTACTTCGCCCGCAGCTACCGTGATGCCGCCGTCCAGCTTGTATAGGTCGTCACCCACTGTCTACGGTGACAGCGCGGCACATCCTAGTCGGCGCGCGGTGACTGGGGAGGACCCCGCTTCTGTTTTTTCTGAAAACCCGGCCTCGGCGGTTGACGGTTCCGCTGCGATGCGGCTCGGAGAGGAGAGTGCGCCGACGCCCATCATATTTCCCTCCGCCACGGCGCGTGTCACCACACGGACGCCTGTGTTTATCCTGGCTGCCGACTACGTGCTAAGCGCCGCGAGACTGACGACACCTGGCCGCGCCGTGCCGACAGTGGATGAACAGACAACCAAAGCGCTAGAGCGTGCCATGGCCGGTGAGCTGGAGAGGACGTTTTACTTGGATAGCGGGGTCTTTGTGCATTACACGGCTACCGTTGATCCTTCGCGCGGCACCGCGATCCTGCAGCACCCCTCCGGCACCCGCTACGAATTCGTCCGTCGCGCTGCGCCCGTGATTAAGTACAGTATCGACCGCACAACAAGCTCACAATGGGCGGTCTTCACCGGACCGTTCTACCTTCCGCCTGGACGCTGGTGCGTGCGCGCCAAGGCGTGTGCAGCGGACGATGCCGCCCCCAGTGCCGCCATCGCCAAGGTGTACACAGTAAATGTCGTGTAGACCGTAGCGAAGGACGAAGAAGAGAGAGAAAAAGGAAAAGACGTGGTCACGTCCGTCCGTGTGGATGTTCTTGTGCGCTTGAGAGAAATGTGGGCGTCACAGCGCGGACGTGTTGATGCACATGCTTCCTTGTTGCTGTTTTGTCTTTCTTCAACTTTTTTTTCTTCTTGCTGTCATAGGACTACAGTTTTTCCACATTTGTTTTTTTTTTTGTGTTTTTCTTTTTCTTTTTGTTTTGCACGCGTGTAGACTAGACCTAATCTCCGCACACTGCGGCGTGACGACGTGGTATACAAATACGGGAAAAAAAAAAGCAATAGAAAAACCGGATCTATCCGGCGCACTTGTGTGCTCACGGAGAGCCGATATTTCAAAAGGAAGGATCCTCGAAAACTCTCGACTTCAATGTCGTTGAACAGTAAACGCTTGGTGTTTCGTCGTCTCTCTTCTTGTTCCTTTGCCAAGTTGTGTACCACAAGGACCACCGCCACACCCGTAAAACTCCTTTCCTTCACTCACATCGCCTGCCATACGGGCACACACGCACACACACGTGAGTGTGTGAGTGAGTGAGGGACGGATGGAGGGAGGTATTTCCACGCAACGTGGACAATGAAAAGATAAATCCCAAGGCGAATGAACACGCTTGACTACTCTTCTCATCTCACACCACCTTTTTCGTAGAAATTAAGTGTGTACAGATCCTCGTATCACGTACACATTCGGTATCCCATTTTGGTCTTCTGTTGTACGCACACACGTACACACAATCAATGATTGTTCTTTCCGATCTCGTAGACCTCGCCAGGCACGACAGCCTCGCCGCGGAGCGCACCGCGTGGAACAAGTGGGCTTCAGACAAACCCGATTTGGAAAGTGGTTGGCAGGCCGTGGAGGTACTTGTTGCGCTCGTGAAGGAAGGTAAACACGAAATCGCCGACATCTCACTTGTTCTGACGTACGCGCTCGCTTCCTTCACCGCGCACCCGGGACTATCGCGTGCCACGACCGTCACTCAGCTTCCGGCTTCCACGCAGGAGCTGAGCGTGTACGCCGACTACGAATCGCCATTTGAGGCCTCGCCCGCACCGCCTCGCCTCGCAGTGGGCACGCCAGCCGCCAAAGACAAGGTGCTGATCTCCTTAGCGACCAAGCTCGTGGAAGTGGTGGAGAATGTCTACCTGCGCACCGTCGCCCAGGCGGAGGCGCACCGTGTGGCGCTCTGCGCCACTGTTCAGGGGATGCAGCTCCTCGGTCATGTGCTCCGCGCCTACGCGGTGGCGCTAATGAACGTGCTGGTTGTGCCAAGTGCCGGTGTGCGCTGCGCTGGATTCCTCCAAACTGGTATCCAAGGCTTGGCGCATCGCCCCACCGCCCTCTCCGTGGCGCACGCGACGCTACTTCATGTCGCCCGCCAGGCGCACCTCCCCGCCGTCGCGCTACGCCTCCTCCGTCCTGTGCTCAATCAAGACCGTGTAGGCGGCATGCGGCCACTGCCTGTCATTCTGGACGTCGACGCCGGTGAGGCTGGTGTAGCCCTGCACGACTTCGCCGCCTTCTACGTCGAAGCCGGGTTGTTCTGCGCGGCACAGGGTCTCTGGGCGGAGGCCGTGCAGTGTGTCTATAACGTGGTGGCTCTGCACGAAGGCGAGTGCTTCGGCTCCACGTGGAACGGCACGCAGCTCGAGGACGACGTGGAGGCGGCACTGACAGTCTTTGGCGGGCAAGAGCACGGTAGCGACAGCTGGGAGTCGGACCGGTACGGCGGCCTAGGCGCCAAGGGTCACCGCTCGGCTGCCGGACAGTCCAGCAACGACACCGACGACAGCGACGACGTCGATCACACGCGTGTGCGACGTCGCCGGCTATCTGCGCGCCAGACGCCAGTCGATACCGCGTACGGCTCACGTCACGCGGGATCGAGTCGCCACCGCCAAAGTCGCTCTCTGGGTGTGGCGCTACCGCTGGAAACACGCGTCGCTCCCATCAGTCTGCGCGGCATCCCAAGCACGCGCCCATTGCCGCCCTGTCCATCCCGTGTTGAGGTCGCCCTCGCCTTCGACCTTTACGTACAGGCGATCAAACTGTGCTACGTGTTCCTCATCATTGCCCACGGCGGCGGACAGCCCACTCGGGTTCTAGAGCTATTGGATCAACTGCAGGCGGCCCAGCGGCGGACCGCGCCATTGTCCACAACAACGAACGCACCGAGTGCGGCTTCCAGTGGCGCAGCCCTCCGCTGCGACGAAGACATCTCTGACCCGCGGGGTGAAGCCATCAATCTCGGCGATCCGTCGCAAGGCCTGTACTGTGCAGCGGACAACGCCGACTTCACGCGTTCACACATGGATATCGCCTCCATTGTGCTTGCCGGTACCCGCATCGATGCCTTCACGACGTTCCGCGGCGCATCAAGTGGTGAGAGCAGGGTGGCGCTCCAGGACGTGGTGCCGTATCCCGCGACGGCTAGCCTGCTCGCACACTTGGGACCGTACCGCACGTTACTCCGCAGCGCGGCGCGACGCGACTTCGTCAGTTGGACACGCACCGTTCGCCAGCTTGACGCCGAACTTGTGGGCTGTGGTCAACGCCAGCTTGCTGCGCTGCTGGTCACGGCGACAGTGGCCTTGCGGCGTCATGCGCTCATTGATCTCGCGCACACGTACGAGGCCGTGTACCTGCGGGACGTACTGCTCCGCATTTCCACGCATCCCTCTGATCGCCAACCGCACCAGGCGCACGGCTCCGACGAGGCGACCGCCTCAGCGACAACAGCCAGGACAACGGATGTCAACGAGGTCGAAGCAGCACTGCAGCTGTTGCGGGAGACGCACGAAATGGGACTCCTTGAGTTCCGTCTGGAGCGACCCGAGGCCGCGCTTGAGGCACGCGATCCTGGTCGGTACGTTGTGTACTTGTCGATTCCGTCTCTCACACTGCCCAGCGGGACAGGTGGACTGCGTCCCCCACACGGCTTCTTCTGTCTGGCGCCGCGTCTACATGAAGTGGACTTGAAACCTTCGCTTATCGACAAGGTGGAATACTTGCAGAACCTTCGTGACCACCTGGCTCGGGTGAAGGAGATCGACTTTATGCGCTGGCAGGCCGCGAATGCGCGCGGTCCGTAAACAGGAAAAGAAGCAAAAGAGAGAGGCAGAGGAAACAACAAGGTTCGGCCTCAAAAATAGCAAACAGATGTGTGCGCGGAAGTTTTTGCCCCACCTTTTTCTTCTTCTCCTCTGTCTGATCGGCTCTTCTCAGTGTTCGAAACGCATGCTGAGACGATTTCATGATTCCCCTTTTTACTCCAATGGATATCAGACGGACACACGCGCGCAGCAGCCGAACGGGCCCGAGAAAAAGAAGAAGAAGCTGAACAGGCTGTTTTTTTTTTTGTCTCCCAAGATTCTGGCTTGTGTGGCTCGTAGATGGCCCTCCTGCTGCGCGTGTCCAGATGCATGAGGCACTGTCGTGCTTTGCCCAGTTGAGACTTGTTGTCGGTTGTCACTTGCCAGACAGCTGAGATCATCGCGCACGCGCTCGTGTGAGATGTTGAAGGAAGAGCAAGGTACCGTCCTCATAGCGCTTATCCCCCCCCCCCCCTTCCCTCGCCTTTTCATCTCTCTTCTTCTCCATGGTGCTGTTCGCTCTCAGTTTATCGAAACCTTTCACGACATTGGTGTCGAGTATACGCGCCGTCTTTACTTTTTCTTTCTGTGTCTGTGTCTGTGTGTGTGTTTGTTTCCCTCTCGCCGCACTCTCTCTCTCTCTCTCTTCCTCTTATCACTTATAACTCCCTCTCCATTCACGCGAGCCAAGCAAACACGCGGAGACATGCATTTGTCACGTTCGGTGAAGTTGGCGTTGGCGGCGATCATCTGCGCGGTGCTTCTTCTCGCACTCGCTGCACAACCCGCCGACGCGCTGTTTGGCTTTGGTGACAGCGGAAAGCAAAGCAAAAACGCCAAGAGCACCAAGAACGAACGTGGCAGCAGGGGTCGCGCGCCGCCAGAACAGACGCCGTACCCCACGATGGCGCCCGTCACAGAACCTCGCGTGTACGACCAGGAGAAGCCCTTCTATCCTGTGCATCCGCGTGTCAATATCAACTGGACGCAAGGCAGCCTGAACGCAAACGTCACAAAAGATGAAATGAAGCAGATCTTTCGCGATAAGCTCGTCCTGACCAAGTTGATTGTCGTGAACCGCCACGGGCATCGCGCGCCGAACGGGCCGTACTGGGATTTGTGCCCCAATGACATCAAGAACCGCAAGCACTACAACGTGGACGCGGAGGACTTGAGCGCGCTCGGCATGCAGGAAGAATACGAGTTTGGTCAGTACCTCCGCAACACGTACCATGATTTTCTCGGCGAGCGTTTTAACCGCACCCTGCACTTCTTCCGTGCTGTGGGCGAGCCTCGCATCCTCCAATCGGCCATGGCCGTCGCGCAGGGTGTGTTTCCGGATGGTTTCGGCCCCGGCGGCTTCTTGCCGTCACGTCCTCAGTTTGTGCCCGTCTTTTCGGACATGGACACGCACGAGTACCTGCTGGACGATGTGCCGTGCTTCCGCAGGGCCGAGGCCGACTCGCAGCGATGGATCACCAACAATTTCGCAGCGTGGGAAGCAGATGGCGAGAACAGTGCGGTCATGGCGAAGATGCGTGAAATTTGTGGCGCCCCGCGGGTGAACTTATCGGACTTTAAGTACATCAAGACAGTCTCCGATGGCATGATCTTCAACAGCGACTTTGGTCTGCGCGTCGGCCGTAAAAAGACGGGCACGCTGTCCTCGGACTGGCTCTTCCGCATCCGCAACGTCTCCATGCAGCTCCTCCTTCAACGCCTCTACAACACCGACGAGCAGCAGACCTACACCGTAGTCGACCTGCCTCGCACCATTCTTCAGCAGCTCAATCACACGCACTTGGCACAAGGACAGGAAGTGAATGATTTCCGTGAAACGCGCCACGAGTCGTCGTTTTACTTTGTCCACCGCGAGTCGCTCTACGCGCTAGCGCAATTCTTCGGTTTCGGCTACCGCGTGCCTGGACTGCCACGCGGTGAGGTGCCCGTCGCCGCGTCGCTCATCATGGAAAAGCTGATGCCAACGATGGACCAGTACTCGCACGACGAGAGCAAGCTCTACCTACGTCTGTCCCTCTACACGCCGTACCACGGTGTACTGCCGATCCCCATTCCGGCCTGCCGCATTCCCGAGTTGTGTGAGCTGCGGGAAATTCGTAACATTTACGAGCGGCGCATTACACGTACTGGCTCTTGGGAGGAGCTGTGCTCGTACAGCCCGCAGGAGCTCAACCACACAACCGATGTCCGTTAACAAGCTAGAACGGAAGAGAACGAGAGATGGAAAAGAAAAAATATAATAAAAAAAGTAGGCCTTACACATTCTCTCTCTCTCTCTGTGTGTGTTTATCCGTGGCTTTTCCTTCTAAATGTGAGCGTTGCACATTTACTGCTCTCCTTGTTTTTTTTTTTCCTTATTCCTGTCCTCGCGCTCTCACGATGCGAGACGAAAAGAAATTAGCAGCACCCACTTCCAGAACGCACTTTTGTAGACATCTCGTCTTTCTCTCCTTCGACGATGACGATGACGCTATACTATTCTTTTTTTTTTCGTCTATCCTCGCACATATTTGTTCGCTCTGTAGCCGCCAATTTCTGTGTAGCGAATCGCCAAGTCGTTGGCGAAAAGGTGTCTAGAGCTCTTCTTATCTCGTCGCACCAGAATGAAAACTGGTGCCGCTCATACACGATGGGAGAGAAAAGCAAAAAAAAAAAAGGAGGGGCGGCACAGAAGACGTGTCTTGAGCACACTACACGCTGGATACCAACTAGCTCTCTCTCTCTCCGATGCACCTCTGTTCTTCCTTTCTCCCTTCCCCCCCCCCCTTGTATCACAGCTGCTGCGGTACGTGCCAGAGAGATTCTATCCGCTGCTCCGCGTATCTCTTGAACCTCTTGTTCTCTCTCTCTCTCGCTCGCCCCTCTCTCTCTGTATCTCTCGCACACTTTTTTTTTTTTTTCTTGTGCGGAGGCACACCCACGTGCCGTTTTTCGTCTGTTGCCATTCGTTCGTGTGCGCACTGTGCGAGTGTTCTCCCTGTGGCCACACCTCGCTTCTTAACTCTCACATAACACAGACGTAAGGACACGCTAGACATTCGCACGCGCGATGGATCCCGCCAAGCGGATTTGTTTAAAGAACCTCCCGGAGGACTGCACAAAGCGGGAAATCGCGGAGATGATCAAGACGCGCACCGGCGCACAACCGCACAGTATCGATCTCGGTCTTGATGCTGCCGGCGGTATTCGTCGTTACGCTCACTTCTCCTGTGAAGGCGCGAAGAAGGTATTGGAGGTGATGGGTGGTGGGGTCACCCTCCGCGATACCACCGTGCACGCCTATCCAGCACGTATGCACTACTCGTTTCGCTACGCCGAAGCGCGTCGCAAGCGGGAGCGCGAAGAGGAGGAGGCGAAGCAAGCCCTCGAAACGTTCTGGACCAAACAGCGTGAGCGTTTTCTCGCGCGGACCAACAACGGTGAGTTACCACCAAAAGAAAAGCCCCCGCGCGATTTTTACTTTAGCCGCCGCAGGTACGGCACCATCGCCTCCGAGTTGGCGGATAAGCTGCGCAAGGCCCATAAAGCCGGAGGCGCCGCCGTCTCGGTTGGTGCAGACAACGCGAATGAGGAAGACGCAGCCGCTACGCCTGCCGCGGGTCGAGGGGGTCGTGGAGGTCGCGGTGGTCGTGGAGGTCGTGGAGGCCGTGGTGAACGACCGTCACGGGCGCACGGGCACGCCGATCAGCAGGCCTACCCACCACATGAGCCTCACGTGGATGCGTACGCACCGATGCAAGACCACATGCGCTATCCTCAACCGCCGCCGGCAGCGCCACCTGTGGCAGCGGGTGCTCACGTCCCTGAGGCCGCCTCCGCTGAGGCGGGACACGCGCACAAACGCCGGGAACGGCCTTCTCTGAAGAAGCACAAGAAGGAGGTCGAAAAGGAAGCGCCACCACCACCGCCTCCACCGCCGCCGCAGCCGTCGAAGGAGGAACGCAAGCTCACCGGACTGCAGGCGAAGCTCGCCGCGCTGAAGGAGAAGATGAAAAAGAAATGATTGCAGCCGGCATGCGTGCTCCCCTTTCGGCTCCCCCCCCCCCCCACTCCCTCCTGCTGAGGGTACCCGCGTCGATTAAAAAAAAAAAAAAGACTGCGCGCCATTCCGTGAGTGGATGCCCGTCTGTTGTGTGCTCATGATCCTTTCTGGACGGCTAAGCCGACCACATGTTCGTGTCATGATAAAGTAATCTTCTCAAGAAGAGAAAGCAGAAAAGAAGAAAAGAAGAGAGGTAGAGTTGAACATGAAGAGAAATGTTGTCGAGCAGACGCGCGAGAAATGCGAAGGGTACAGAGGCGCTCGTCCTTTTCATTTCTTTTCGTTTTTGTGGTGTATGTCTGTCTCCCTATCTGCCCCTTCTCTTCCCATCAGCTCCCCCACGCGAATCAGGGACGCAGACACACTCACTCGCAGTCGCGCGCGCGAGATCACAGACACGTCTCGCTTCTCTATGCGGTGCACAAGCACAGGTCCCGTACATACGCCCCACCACCACCACCACCAACGAATCCTTAACCCCCTCTCTCTCTTGTTGTTGTTGTGACCCGTTCATCTCCTTTAGTTCCTGTTGTTATCGTTGTTGTGTTCCCATTTCTACGCCGCCCCTCTCTCGCCCTTGCTGAGTCGAGCAGTTTATTTTAGTATCATTTTACTTCTGTGGGAACCAAGCGCGCGTGCTACCGTCGCGTTCGCATACACGACAACTGACCGTTCACGTGTGCTGCTGTTGGTGGTGATATTTATTTATCGTTTTCGCTTGATCGCTTTCCAACAGCCCCGGGCCGCTGGGTGCGTGCGTGTGCACGTCATAACTTGTCAACATCGTGACGATCTCACGAAGCACTCGTCACGCTCTCCTCGTCGTGTTGATTTTCTGGGCTGACAACTGTTTCCCCGCGGCGTCAGCACACAAATACGCAGAGTCACTCAGCGCGCTTACGCGAGAACGCCACTCTCCAACATAGTTGAACCGAAAAACGAACATTGAGCGGACGTCATTTGTACTTTTTTCCAAAGCAAAAAAAAATTTATAAAAAAACTTCCAAGCACCTGTGCACATAAAAGGATACAAGCTATGCTTGAGAACGAGAACAACCAGTTCAGGAAAAACACCCACGTAAATTCTAAGCATAACACCGCCAACAGTATTTTCACCAAACTTACCGCATCGGTTGAGTACAAGAGGTACCTCGATGCGCAGGTGACTGTCACCACAGATCCCGCGCGGGAAGTGGAGACGTTCGAGGTCAGGAATGCCAGCCTTCCCGTGGAATCAAGGCGAAAAGTAGAGAATCGAATGGCTGCCAGAGCTTCACGGGCCGCCGCTGCTTGTCAAGAGGACGTGCCTGGCGTGGGGCTCGGTCAGCTCCCGGGAAAAATCGTTATTGAACGCATCGCACTGTTCCTCGACTGGCGCTCGCTCGTGCATCTGATGTACACAAGTCGGCGTCTGCACGAGCTGCTCACCTGCGACGCTCTCTGGCGCTCGCTGATCGTGGATGCGCTCGATATGAAGGCTCTGCTTGTCCATCATGGTGTGCAGAGCGATTTCTATAGCTTTTTTTTGACCAAGATCGTCACTACCGCCGCGCTCCACGGGCACTACACCTATCTCGTCCAGCCACCTCCGCCGCCGCCACCACACAAGTCGGCCACCGCGTCAGGACTTTCGCGCTTCACAGCGACAAACGGCACGAGCGGTTTCGCCACTCCTGCTACACAGCACGATGCGATCTATTCGACTGTGCTGCCAAACGACATGACCAACACCACCTACCCGCTTCTGCCAACGTTTGAGAGCGGTCGAGTCGACGACACCATTGAAGACCTCTCAAGCGAGCCTGATACGCAGGACGTGGGCTCCGCTATCTCCGCTGTTAACATGCGCTTGACAGAGGCCGGACTTGGACAAATGAACCACAGCGTCGGGCGTGCGCAGTTTATTTGTACGCACAAAAACGACGAGATGGAGGTGTTACAAGGTAGCTGCCGCTTTTCGGCAGCTCGGCGTTGCTTCTCACTGTGTTGCAATTCGTTTAACAATGACGCACGCGGTCCGATATTCACCCTGGCGCTAGAAACCGTTTTGAAGCCACGGACTGGCGAAAGCGTCGAGCACTTCACAGCGCACAAGGGTGGCTTAAGACTCATCATGACCCCTGTGCTGTGGGAAGGTCAGAGTGCGGGCTCACAAATTACTGCACGTGACGTCATTGCCGTCAGCCATCCGCCGCTCTTTCCGCTGACGGCGGAGGAGGTGTTGGGGATGGAGACAGCAGCCGAAGGTGCGGGGGAGGACGATGACATCGACGAAGCAAGCGAGTCAGATACGAACATGCCGAAGAATAGGGTGAAGATCAGATGTGCGAGCGCTCAATAGCTGAACATCATTGGGTGTTGCTGTTGAGTGACAACGCACGTCCGTGCACGCGTATGCGCATTTGCCATTGCATGTGATCTTCTTTTTTTTTTTCCAGCGTTCGCTCGCGTCGCGTGTCCTTTATTTTTTTTGTTGTTGTTGTTGTTGTTTTTGTCGTTTTTTGTTTGTTTTCTTGCTTTGATCGCTGTTGCTTCTATTATCACCTTTTCTTTCTTGGCCATGTGAGTATGTCTTTCAAAAGAGAAGAACGATCCGTATCATCTCTTCGTACCATACTCTTCAAGCATTGAAACAACAAGAGATGAGGACCTCTCACGAATGAGTGCAACACTAGAATGAAAATCAAGAAGAACGACGAGCACTTGTGCTGATTCTGACTTGGCAACAGCCAGTGTGTTGTGTCCACAGTGCGCGCGAGAAGGGCCTCTGTGTGCGTACCGTTTGAGTCTCAAAGACCGATTCAATCCATAGCTGTGCGCGTGCGGACCTGTATTATTATTTTTTTTTTTTTACAAGACCCGCTGCCCCACATTTTCCATTTCTCTCTCTCTCGACCGTCTTGTATTCACTTCTTTTTTTGTTGTTTTTGTTGTTCGTTTGTTTGTTTGTTTTTCTTCTCACTGGCGCTATGTGTCCTCTAACGAAGGCGAAGCGCATAGAATTAAATCATATTTAAACTATAAAAGCAGTGCAGAAACACATCGGCAATGGCCTCGTCGACCGTCGCGCGCGATGCCTTGACGGAGAACGCGGCTGGACCCGCACACACAGTGCGACCAGAACCGGCTCTGCGTGCGCGTACGCTCGAGCTTCTCTGGCATTGTCATGAACGTAACGAGGAGGCAGAACGGTACGGTCTCGTGCAGGCCGCGCAGACACCAGAAGGCGTTCTCTCCATCGACTACACCGCGACAGAAGGCGGGCGGCTGGTGACGACGGGCGGTGACATGTGTATCCGTCTGTGGAAGCTTGACGAGGTCGCGACGGCCAACTGGCTTGCCGACTCGATGTGCGACATGTCCGCGTGCTGCCGGTTTGTCGCGACGATGCGGACCTCGTGGATGCCGCTCACAGCGCGCTGGTCACCGCACGGGCAGATGATCGCATCCGCCCATTGTGAGGGCAAGGTCTGTCTATGGTGGCGAGATCAGAACAGCGCCGTCAACACGCGCGCGCAGAGCGACGGCGCCGGCGCCACGGCCTCACCCTCTTCCGCCGCACAGGGTAACACGTCGGAGGAAGAGTGGAAGGACTACCGTCACTTATCGGGCCACATCAGCGATGTGCACGACATATGCTTCTCGCCCGACTCCCGCTATCTGCTGAGCGGGGCAGGCGATGGTAGTATTGTCATTCACGACCTGGACGGCTCGCCGATGCCGATCATCCAGCTCACCGACCTACACAGCAAATTCTGCCGTGGTGTGTCCTGGGATCCGTGGGGGCGCTACATCCACACATTCGGCTGCGGCCCTGCGCTTCAGTGCTTTACTGTGGTGCCGCGCCGTCAAGCGCCCGCGCCCGGTGCGGCGACGGAGGCGGTCAACGAGGAGCAACAGAGTGAGAGGGGTGCTGAGGCCTCGTCTACGCACCGCGCTCATCACCACCGTGGGCGTCGCGTGCGACAGCTTCAACTAGCCAATCAACGCCGCTGTCACGGCGACTTCATCGGTGAGTCGTGTGCGCTGTCGTTTCGTCGCCTCGACTGGTCGCCTGATGGAACCTTGCTAGCCGTACCGTTCGGAAAGGCACCACGAACAAGCCACAGCGCAGCCGGAGGCGGTGGTGCGTCGCCGTCCACGGGTGCGCGTGCAGGCTCCACCGACGTGCGTCGCTCAACGGAAGACCTCTTCGCGGCTATCGACGCGCATCAGAAAAAAGAAGCAGCATCTAAGGGCGGCAGCGCGGCACAGGACACCACGGCAGATCGGTCTGGCACCCGGCAGGTCGACGCGTCCGCTGCACCTGCGAGAACCTCGCGAAAAAGTGAGAATGAAGAAGGTGAAGACGAGCACGACGCCATCAAGACGGAGGCCTCGCCCCCTCGCGCACAAGACATGCTTCATTGTGTGCAGATATACGCACGCGGCACGACAGAGGCCCCCGTGGCGCGGCTCACCATCCGCGGCTACAGTGAGATCCGTGGCGCCCAGTGGGCACCGTGTTTCCTGACCCCAGAAGCGCCATCGCCTCACGTGGCGCCGGACCGCACACAACCAGGGACAGCGCGCCACGAGCCGCAGACGTCCGGAGCTGTGGGTGTGGACGTTCTGCCGCAAGCCTCTTCGGTTTCATCAGTCACGCCGGCACGATTGAGCGCGGCGCACGCAACGTCCACCACGATCGACCCCGCCTCGTCCGTCTCGGCGTGCTCGCCAGCGGAGTGCACTCCCGCAGCCTCCACACCCAGCACCGCCCACGCCACCACGGCGCAGACATACACGAGCGCGAATGGTCAGGCCTCGGTGGCCATCGTATCACCAAACGCGGAGACGTGGTCTCTGTCAGACTACCGCATGGCGCTCGCCGTGTGGACCTCCGATGCCGTCATCGTGTACACCACGGATCAGCTTGTCCGGCACAGCGACTTCACGGACCTCCACATGCGCAGCATCACCGACGTCGCGTGGAACGCGTCAGCGACGTATCTCTTCACAGCGGCCTTGGACGGGTACGTCTCTGTGATCGCGATGGGCAACAGTCTCAGTGTCGCGTACCGGCTCCCCTCTTTCAGCACACGACCCATGACGCAGAGGCTCATGGCGGTTCTGCAGCAGGTGGACAGCGACGGCGCGGCTGTCGAGCAGGGACGGGTCGACCGTCGGGAAGCCAGCCGACTAGCTGCGGAAGCCTCCGCGCGCGCGAGCCGAGAGGCCGGCAGCGGTGGCGATGGTTCGCCTGGCGCGGCTGTGGTGGTGGTGCGTAAAAAGAAGAAGGTGGAGGCCAAGCCCGTCGTGCCAACGGAGGAGGTACAAATTGATCAGCTGGAAGCATTGATGGACGGCCTTTGACGTGCGGAAAGGGCAACAACGAAAACGGAAGAGTCGGCACATCAGCTGGGCAAGCCCAGAAGACAGGTGTGCATGGTGGGGCTCGCGAGGAATGGCACTGGTGGTGGCGGTGTGCGTCTCTTACTTCTTATAGAATAGACATGGTCATAAATTCATACATTTTTTTATTGTCGTTAATGTGATTGAAAAAAAAAAAAAAACATTCATTGCTCATAGAACGTGATGTCGGTCAACGTGAGTGTAGTGCACACAGTCACAGGTGTTTATTTCCCCCCCCCCCGTCGACAGTATCGCATCACGTTGCTGCTGGTGTGTGTTTATGTGTTTGTGTTTTTGAACAGGTTGTTCTGTTCTTATGTTCCGTAGATACGTGAAGGAACTACGAGGAAATTGAGTGTAAAGAGCTTGAGGCCATGTTGCCAATTTGTGTTGTTGTTATTTTTTCTTTGTGCAAAAGGAAGAATTGGCAGCCGAAGAGGGGGAGGACGACTGAGGTACGCCTCTCTCTCTCCCTTCTCCTCCTCTCACATGCGCAGCTGCGGGGCGTCAGCACGACATACTGAATCCATGACTTCAAGAGCCAACCTATTCGCGCATTCACTCGTATGGTCTTTGTCTCTCTCTCTCTCCCTCTCGCTCGCTCTCACTACTTTTCGCGATTTCCCCTTCACCCAGGTCGAACGGTATAGAGAAACAGAGTTCCGCGCCGTGCTCACGCGCTGTTCGTTTGTTTGTTTTCCCACTCCGCTGCACAACTCGCTTCAAAGACTCGAGAGGAAGCCAAACAGCAAGGGCCATGTCAAGCTCCACGTGGGATCGCTCGCTGTATGCCCAACGGGCCGGGGCCTCCTCGAGCCTCGCACCACTCAGCCACGGTGGTGGTGGTGCGCGCGGACGCGCCCCTGCCGACGTCCTGCAGAGCGTGAACGAAGCGGTTCGCACCGCTGTGCACCCAACAAACGACCCTTTGGCCGATATCCGCACCACCTTGGCCGCCTTGACCGCGCGCTCCGATCGCTATCGTGCCGAAGACGGCGCGGACCGTGTGGCACCTAGTAGCGCGAGCTTGCATGAGCTCTCGAAGCGCACAGCCGACCGTGCGAGTGGTACGGGTGGAGCCGTGTATGGCGGGGCTGGTCTGGATGGATTGGCGAATACGGGTGGGCTCAGCAGCGGTGTTGGGGCCGTTGGTGGGGCGTCGAACGCCGGACCCCTGACGAGTCCTGTTGCCAACACCGCCTCCGTCGAGCTTTTCATGGCGCAGAACATGAACTTTGATGTGCAGGCTCAGCAGCAGCTACTCCGGCAGATTCAAGCGCGTCAGGCGCAGATGGCGGCGGATATCAGTGCGGCCGATCCGTCCGCCATAGGCGGGCTCGGTGTGTACATGAGTAGCAGCGCGGCCGATGACGGAGCCGTCATGAGCAGCGGCTGGGGGAACGCCGACGTCGATGCGGTGGTCAGCCGCATCAAGGCAGATCTTCTTCTCGAGGCCCGCAACGAGGTCCACCAACGCGAAAAGGAGGTCATCCGTGAGCGTGAGGACATGCTCTTCAAGGCCGCATGGAACGCGTACTACGCCAGCGCGGCCGATGAACTCGAGCTGCGCCGCACCGCCATGCGCTCCACCGCGCCATCTACTGCCGGTGCCGCATCGTCCTCCTCCGCGCAGCCAGGTGTCGCCTCGACCGTCCGTGCATACCACGGCATCCACGATCCGCTGCACACGCCGGTGTCGATCAACGGCGTCGGTCGTGGATCGGGCGATCTCATCACGTTTCTTCAGAGCGGCACCACCGCAGCCGAAATCGCCAACGGTAAGATCGCCGCCTTCGCCCCGATCGTCGAGCAGTACCCCCCAACGCAGTGGCTGTCATTCTTCACCTCCTATGTGGCCGATCAGGCAGTGCGTAGCGGTGACGAGCTGGCCCCCTTGTGGGCGGATGTCGAGAGGCTTCTGGAACCGCTCTCTCGCCAGGGCACGGCGGCGAATCTCATGTCGTACGTCACGTCCAGTCGCGCTCTGCTGGAGCAGCGGTGCTTGAAAAGTCTGCTAGCACGGGGTCTGCGCGGCTCGGCAGCGCAGTACGCGACAGAGGATGCGGCGGTCTTATCGGACACGCGCGTGTTGGAGTTGTTACGTAGGGTCCACGACTGCGTGAGCCATCCCTGGAGGGCGATTTACTTCGCCATGCGTGCCGGCCGCTACGATGCGGCGTGCGTGGCTGCGAGGGATGTCGGTAGCCGTGCTCTACAGCGCGCACTGGAGCGGGTGGCGGCACCGGAGAGTGGGGATCGCAACCAGCTGCCGGCCATGCCTGACCTGGGCGCGCTCTACGAGGAGAAGGTCACGACGGAGGATCCGTATCGGCACGCCGTGCTGCTGATACTTCTGGCAGGTCGCACTGGCGAAAGCAACGAAACCGTCATGCAGCAGGTCTCGGAGGTGGCGAGCCGGGTTGCCGTGAACGTCGAGGACAGTCTATGGCTGCGTCTGACCATGGTGCGCAGCATCGAGGAGACGGCCAAGGGCGGCTCCGTGCAGTCCCTGTCCTTCCTGCATCGCATCGTCATGGACGATTTCCCCGACGTGGTGGCGGCGATGGGCGGCAACGTGGCGCGACTGGCCAGCTTCCTCTTCCACGCGCTGTTACCCTCGCATGCGCTGCGCACCCTGCTCGCACACACGGCGTCGTACGTGGATGGCGTTCACCTCGCGCTGTGCTTCAACGCGGTGGACTACCTGCAGTGCTCGCCGCAGGAAACACCCATCGACCTTGGCGCACACCTCGCGCGCTATAGTACGTTGGTATTGCTGGACGCCGACCAACGCACACGCACGACCGCGTACGCCGGCACCGCGCTGTTCAGCTACTTCCTCAAGAGTGATTTTCTCAAGGCATTTGAAGAGCTCTGCCAGAACGAGGTCGTGTGCGCGCGCTTGTTCGGGCAGCGCGGTGCGCCGTTCGGCAGCCACGCGCTGCTCCTCCGCGGCCTCGACTCCTCGGCGAATGCACGCAGTAACGCGCGCAGAACGCCCGTGGTGTCCAAGGACCTGCTCAACGCCATGCGGCACATCGCCGACACGGCCGCCGCGGTGCACAACCCAGTGCTCGCCATCCACATGCTGCTCGTCACGGCCTACGCGGCGCACAAGTCTGAAAATGAACGTGTTGTCAATAGCGCGCTGCGCCGTGCCCTGCAGGTGGCCGGCCCTGCGCTCGCACAAGCCTTTCGCCTGCCGCCCTCCTCACCACTCGTCGTCGCGTTGTTCGCCGTCGCCGCGCAGCTGCTTCAGGTTCTGCAAGACTACACCGCCGACACCACGAGCACCGCATTGTCGACCAATGCCGGCCGTGGTGAAGCGCTGAACGGCCGCGATGCGCCTACGACGCAGGAAGTGAGCGCGCTGAAGCTCCTTGGTATCATGGCGGATGTGTACGCCAACGAGGCACGTGGTGATGTGCAGTCGGCTGTCACAAACTTCTTGAGTTTGCCGTTCGTCCCGCAGACCGAGGAAGGCGTGTCGCGGTGCGTCTCTGAATTTTCCAGCGCCTCTCCGATCGTCGTGACGGGCACCAACGCGGTGCTGCCCATCTTGTTTCGCGCCGCCTCGGCCGCGTTGGAGCAGTACGCGCAGCAGTCTGGCGTTGTTCACCGCCATTGGTCCTACGATACGATTAACCACAGCACCGTGACCGATGCTCGCCCGGCGATGGCGCTAAGGCAGACGATGCAGTGTGTGGTGTTGTGGGTGAAGCAGTGCTGCCGTCAGGCTGGTCCGAACTATCAAGAGTGTCCGGCAGAGGTGGAACAGTTCGAGCGTACTTATCTCTTCTAGTACAAAAAAAAACTATAAAGACAAACTCAGAGTCACAAAATGCGATTGTGGTGCCATACGGTGTCAGCAACTGCAGCAGCACGTGCTACCGAATAAGTTAAAAAAAAAAAAAGAAGCTGCTTGGGTCTTGTTGTTCATTGTTCATATTTCTTTGTGGTTGCACTTTTTCTTTTCTCTTGGTCTTTCCCCGTGCTGTTTTGGGGACGACGAGGCTTTTATACCACCGCCAAGCCGTGGAGAACGCATCCTAGCTGCTGGCACGCTTTGCGGGAGAGAAATGAAAACTCAAATTAATCGGTTTGGGGGGGTTCCTGTCACTATTGTTGTTGTGTGAATGCACGCGCGCTGTTGGCGCACTGCCATAGACTCAATGGACTCTCTTTGTTGTTGTTGTTGTGTTTACATGACTCTTGAAGCAGGACGAGAAAAGAACAAAACGCAGAACAAATGTCGCGGATAGCCTCAACTTGTCTGCCAGTGGATCTTCGATGCCGCACGTCCAATTACCATGTGTGTGTGTGTGTGTGTGTGTTTGTGTGTTTAGCGGGCGTTATGCACACCTTGCGTCCGTGTGAAAAGGCAAGTGCTCACGTTGTGCGTTCGCTGTAGGAAGCCGAGGAGAAGAGTAGGCCTCGCTCTCTATCGCTCTCTCTCTCTCTTCTTATTGTGCCTTTTGTTTCGCGTGTGATTCAGCTCTGCATGAGAAGAGACACGCTTTCCCAAGTGCCCTCGCATTCGCTGGGATGGAGTCAAGGGTCACAACTGCCGCACGAACACACATGATGCACTGCGGTCTGTCGCCGCCACGTCCCCCGCATCCGATCCGTTCGACATTCTCCTCATTCGCTGATTATTTTGTCTGTTCGTTGTTTCTTTTTCCTTTCTTGCTTTTTTTTTTTTCGTTCCGTGCGAGAAGTCATGGCCAAGACAGCCCGCGTCGTTGCGGCGAAAGACATTCCACAATTTCGCCCGCTCATCGCACGCGACCTGGTAAAACTGTACAAGGCGTTCACGGCGCGGTTTCCAAACCCGTATCTGCGACCCGACGCACTCACCATCGACGCCTTTCACGCGCTCTTCCGTGACTGTCAGACAGAACATCTGCACTTCATTGGCCGCACCTCCGTCACGCAACCGTACGTGCGGTTTTTGGTGGAAGAGGTGCTCACGCTCGCCTCCGTCTATTTGGCATTGCCGACGTTGTTGGCTACGACCACGGCACGCACTGCCTCACCTACAGGCGCTACATTGAAGCCACACGTTCAGCCGTTTGGTCTGTTGCTGGTGTACTTTTTGTTCGCCACACAGCCACTGCACGCGCCACCGTCACACGCATCCGACCCTCTCCCGGCGTCTTCATCGGAAGGCACAAGTACCGAGGAGTCCGCCGTCCACGCGGCACGGCGTCGACGAGAGGAACAGGGCCTGGCAGACTTGACGGTGTTCGAGTTCGCCCTGCGAGAACAAGAAGCTCACGCGAGCGCCGCAGCGACACCCACTGTCGCGTCTAAACAGGGCGGTCCTCCGCCATTGGAGAAGGCGGCCTCCGCCGCACGTGTGCGCGCGGCGCGCACCGCAACTCCCATTGGCGCACGCGATGGCGAGACGGAATCCGATGCGTGGGAAAAGTACGCGCTAGATGACACCGATCTATTTCCGCAGTTGTACCCTCTCCCCATCACCGTCGCGCGGCCTGTGATGGAGTATTATTTGTCCGGAATCGCCTTCTCTGCCGCGACAGTGACGGCGCCCGCCTCATCGCCTGATGTGGTAGCCACGGCAAACGCAAGCATTGTATCGGCGACCTTGCTGCCCGTCGAGCGTTATGTGCTGGCTGCGCTGCACTACCATAAAGCGTGGAACATCGTCCCTGTGCTCGATCTCGCCACACCACTAGCTGCCGTAACCGCCGCGCATGCGGAGATGGAAGCACCGCTGATGTCCCTCCCCTCACGGCACGTCGGGTCTTCGGGTGCCGGAAGAGGTGTCGCTGGTGGCTGCACGCAGGGGCGGACTTCTGTGCGTGCGCTGTTCGGTCAAGGCACACGTGGGCAGCAAAGCCTTGCCGCCTCCCTGTCGCAGCCGTCAGCGGTGCTCGGTGGCGAGCTCTCACCAACGGGCGCGTCATCAGGTGCGGAGGTGAGTTTGCTGTGTCAGCCTGCGTTCCAAGCGCGGCTTCAAGCCTACCAAGCGCTCAAGGCGCAGATGAGCAGCACACAACCGCAATGAAGTGTGCCCAAGCGCGCTTGGGTGACGTGTTCTTCTTGACTCCCGCTGTTAGTGTTTGCTGACCTTGTGACGGCTGGGGAGGCTGTTGTTTTGGGGGGTACGAAGGGTGAACAAAGAGCTGACCACACAGAAAGAAAAAGAAAGGTGATGGACGCTGTGCAGAAATCAGATCTGTGATGTTTGACAGAGCGTCTCACGGAACTGCACGCTAACTCGTGTGTTCCTTCGCGATTCGGAAAGCGAAGAAAAAGGGAAGGGATGTGCGATCGCACTCTGAGTTGCCACGCCCATGCTTTGTTCGCATCCCTCTTGTGTGCGCTGTCATTACTCCGATTTCTCTTTTGTCTTGTTCTCTCTCTCTCTCCACGCTCATATCTCACAGTTGCACCGCAGTTCATCAAGGCGTCTGAATTGCGTTTGCTTGTTTGTTCTTTTTTTTTGTCTTTTTGTTCTTTTTTTTGTATTCGCGCTCCTGTCCGCTATGCCAATGGTACGTCTTTTCCGTCGGCCAATCGTACAGCGGCAGACGCGCGGTTCACGCACCTCTTGCTATCTCTGTCCGCTCTTGTCATTTCAAAATCGACAGTCCACTACAGCTGCGCGGCCGCCGTCATCGTCGTCGCCCTCATCAACACCCTCTCATTCAACCTCCCCATCCGCAGATGGAGCGAATCGCGCACAGAACGGCCCGTACAAGACTGCAGAGGGAGCGGCGCGCTTCAACACGGAGGCACCGCGCAGGCAGGCGACATCAGCCTCCATCCGTGCGCTAGTTCGAGACGCCGTGCTCAACCCACACCAAGACAGTGCCAAGAGCGGCTCGGCTGGCCCTGTCGCCACCGCGTCATCCCCTCCGTCTCCCAGCGACGATTCGGGCGTGTACGATGTTCACGTGTTCGATCGCAACGGTATGCCGGCAGACCTGCCCGCTGACGCACCGCGTTCGTTCGAGGATCTGCTCAACATGACGCCCGACCCGCTGCGACGACAACTACAGGATCTGATGCAGAGAAAGCGCTGGACGTCGTTAACGAGCGTACAGAAGCACGTAATCCCCTTCATTCTCGAGTACCGTGATGTGCTGTGTGTCGCCCCGACTGCGACCGGCAAGACGTTCGCCTACGTGTATCCGACGATGCTGCGACTCCTGCTCGATGAGCAGCAAGCCCAGCGCGGCCGCACACGCGTGCGTCCGGACGGCACAGAGGATCACGCGATTCAGCGTCACGACGTGGAGCGTCTGCTGCAGGAGAAGATCAATAGAGGTGAAGTTTGTCGGTACTGCGAGCTCGATGTGCGCGTAACGCGCGTCTGCCCTATGACCGGCTCGCCGCACGCACCACCACAGGCGGATGGCGACAGTGATATGTACATGGGTCGCGAACGCCGCGCACAGCGTCTGCAGGAGCTGACCTCCACCGCTTCGCCCAAGGCTCTCGTTCTCGTGCCGACCTCACAGCTCGCGTACCAGGTACATGGTGTCTTCGAGTCACTGCACAGTGACTTCATTGTGCGTTACATGGTGCGTGCGTCCTCGGCGGAGGAACAGCAGAAGTATCTGCGGGCCCTGCAGGACGGTGTGGATGTGCTCATCACAACCCCAGAAACCATCCTTCCTGCGCTCTTTAAACGGAAGCTGTCTCTGCAGCAGGTGCGGACCGTCGTGCTTGACGAGGTTGACGACCTGGTGTCCGTGAATCATTACGAAAAACTGAAGATCATACTTGGTGCGCTGCCACGCGCGTCGGCCGCGGAACGACCGCAGCGTTTACTCTTCGGCGCCTCTCTCCCGCCTGTCGCGTACAATATGCTCAAGGAGCGCACGCTGCAGCCCTCGCACCGTTTTATTCTCGCTGACATCCGACGTGATCGCCTCGGCCGCCCCGTAACAGCTCCTCGCGTGGTCGCAGCCGCTAGTGGTGCCGGTGCGGATCTGGGTCGAGGTTCGGGAGCGTGGCTCTCCCCATCCACTATTCCCGTCGCATCCACAGCCGGTCAGCAAGCGCTTCTCACGATCAACGCCTCCATTCAACACTTCGTCCTCATGCTCGGTCGCGTCGAAAAAATTCACAAACTCGCGTGGCTGTACCAAACCGGAAAGCTCACCGTTGATCAACGCGTGCTAATTTTCTGCAACTCCCGCCACAACGTCGCCTACGTCGCCGAGCAGCTGCCCAAGCTGGTGCCAGGTTTGAATCACGTGACCACCATCACCTCGCATGCCTCGGCCACGGCGCGTGCGGGTGTCATGAAGCAGTTCTCCTCGGGCCTCTCGACGTGTATGGTGGCGACGGATATCATGAGCCGTGGTATCGACTTCCACGACGTCATTTACGTAGTGAACTACGACATGCCGGGAGACATGGAAACGTTCATTCATCGTTGTGGTCGATGTGGCCGTCGACAGCCCTCGCAGTGGATGCCGCATGAACCTCGCCAAACTCGAGCGGCAGTCAGCGCGAAGGAGGCGGAGGAAGACGAGACTGTGGTGGTCGCGCCTACCAAAGACGCCCATGAGGGAGAGCGCGAGGAAGGGGACGCCGACTCCCTGGCGAATGGTCAGGGTGAGGGGAACGGCAACGCGGAGCAGAAAGCTTCTGAGCCCGCGCACGTCGTGCCGCACGGTACGAGTGGATACGTCTACACGTTTTTTCAACCGGAGAATGTGAAGCTTGCGAAGCCGCTTGTGGCCTATCTCAGGCAGAATGGTCAGCTGGTACCCCCTGCACTGGGCGAGTACGCGCGACAGTCATTTGTTGATGTATTCCGCAACTCTCTCTTCCACCACCCCACGCGGCCGTACCGTAAGAGTGACCCACAGAACAGCACTCCCGTCAACGGTCGCGGCGCGCCGCGCTACCCTGACTTCAAGCAGGAGAAGATCAACCGACATTTCCGCCCTCTGTAGAGCGCACACGTCAGAGGGGGGAAAAGCAAGGTAAGAAGCGTGTCGTGCGAGGTTTTGCGAAAAGAGGAAGAGGGGACACAGATCAAGCGTTGTCTTCCGTCACACACTTGATGGGCAGTGGTTCTTGTGTTGTTGTTGTTGTTCTTTTCTCACAGTTTCGTACCCTGTTAACAGATAACCGTTTTTGTTCACAAGAGCGAGACGAACAAACAGAGATACCAAGAAAAAAAAATTAAGAATAAATAGCTGAAAACTCCTTGGCACCGATGTGTGCACGGAGACGAATGGGTCATCTGGTCCACACTTCACCTCTCCAGTGTGCCTCCTCTCTGGCGCGCATGTACACACACACACAGTCATCACTTCTTCTCTTTCGAACACACGTGTGTGTGTGTGTGTGTGTGTGTTTCCTCTCATATTCGGTACTCGTCCTCGTATACCTTGGTAGCAGTAGTTCTTTTATCTTCCTCTTGTCTGTCAACCAAGCAGCAGTTTATCGCTGGCCTTACCTATCGGCTCGTCTGCATCGTGAACAAAACCCGTATTTCCACACCAAGTCAACGTCCAAAAAAATAATAGCATGAGCGCTCCCCCCGCGAAGAAATCAAAGGCAGATGCCAAATCGCTCCGCATTGGTTGGGGTCCGATGCTCACGCACGCCATCGTTTACCTGACCCGCTGCGGCGTTCTCGCTTCTTTGGCGGCCGTTTTGATTGTGCAGCCTCTCTTCTTCAACGTGTACTTGAAGCTGCCGTTTATTCGCACACTGAGTGAGCCCGCTCTTTTCATCGTGACCTTCGCGTGGGTGTGTCACGCGCTGCCGTACATGATCTTCAACGGCTTTTACCTCTTCATGGACAGCTTGAATCCAGAGGTGGGCGGCAGCTCTCTGAAGAACTTGGCCCCATTCGCCGCTCTTGGTCGCTATTTCTCGCAGTTCAAGCTGCCGCGCCGTACCTCGCAGTGGCCTTCCCCTCAGCTCACGTGGCGAACCATTCTGAAGGGACTTGCGGAGCAGTACCTGATTATACCCACCGCTCTGTCCGTGTTCCTTTATACGCTGGGGCACGCTCAGGACCTTCCCTCGCACATGCGGTACATCAGCGGCTTCTCACCAGCGGACCAAGCACTGTACACGTCCTCCGCGAAGGGCTTTCGGGAGTGTCTGGTGGCCTTTGCGAAGCTTGTACCACACTTCATGATCTCCAATCTTCTCAACGAAGTGCTGTTCTTCATCGCACACGGCACGCTGCATTCGAATGCCACACTTTACCGTCTCTTCCACAAGAAGCATCACGAGTACACGGGCACCATCAGCGTCGCCGCCGAGTACGCCACGCCGTTGGAAGAACTTTTGGCGAACACGATGCCCACCGTCTTGTACTTTTCGTACGCCTTCTTTAAATTCTCAGATCAGACAGCGGAGGAGGCTGGCCCGTACGTGCAGGCCGCGCGTGTGTGGCCGATGTTCATTACGTGGATGTGGGCGCGGCTGTGGGAGACCTACGAGACACACTCTGGCTACTGCTTCTCCGACACGTTTATTGGTCGGTGTGGTCTGCTGCACGGCTATCGCGCGCGCTTCCACGACTACCACCACACACACAACGTCGGTAACTACGGCGCTGGCATTGGCATGGACATGCTGTGTAATACGATGGATTCGTACAACGTGTTTGAATACAATCGCACGCTCAGTGAGGGTGAGGCTGCCGAAAAGAAGGAAACCAAGAAGCCCGTCAAGACCGATTAAGGACACTGTGACTGCATGCGACTCGGTTTCCCCTTTCTGTTCGCGTTGTCATCGCGGTGGCGCGCGGCTTCTAGACTGATACCCGCATTGAATTCACTGGCATACAGCTCTGGTTGCTGCTGTTGTTTTTCCTCCTTATCTTTAGTTCAAGATCTGCAGTGGCACGTTTTTCTGCGGTCGTATCTTATCGTTTTCTTTTTTTGTTTTTTTTTTTTTCGCGATAGACACAATTGTCTTTGCCTATGCGCATGCGTGCGTGCGTGCGTGCGTGCGATTCTGGTGTCTTTTTCCTTCTTATTTGGCACACACCCCAGAAGATGTTGGCACACCGTTCTATCATCGGCTTCATTCCTTGGGGGGCTTTTTCACCTCCTGAGTGGAGAGCACGCCTTGAACCTGCAGTGCACACGTGCGTGTGTTTCCTTTCGTTTGCGCCATCCAATTCGGGGTTGTTGTTTTTTTCTCTCTCTCTCCTTCCGTCATTTAAAAGCGTATGAGACTGCCTGTGCACACGGTGAGGGCACCTCTGCCTCTTTTTCTTTTCTTCTGGTGATCGACGTACTATCCAAGGTAGGTGCGAAGACGGCGGTGGATGCTGCGAATTCCCCAGTGTTATGTTTGTGCGCATTGCTTTATATTCTTTTGTTCCTATGTCTTCGATCTTCATTTTTTTTTCCACATCGAGATATCTGAATAGTGTGTCGAGAAAAAATAAATAAAAAAAGCACTGTACAAAATCACGCTTACCATTGACCGAGCGCGTAGTGCGTTCACAGCCGTGCGTAGACGGCAAATACCATGATATATTTCCCTTATGGGTGGTGGGTCCTTGGCTGATGACGTGCTCTTTATTTTACGTCTT
This sequence comes from Wallacemonas rigidus, assembly GCA_030849045.1. NCBI lineage: Eukaryota > Euglenozoa > Kinetoplastea > Trypanosomatida > Trypanosomatidae > Wallacemonas > Wallacemonas rigidus. Next base: position 707,837 of record JASAOL010000614.1, read on the forward strand.
TGCCGCGCATGAACACCGCATCTCTCTCACTCTCACAAACTCTCTTGTCCGTCTTTTTCTTTTTTTTTTTCTTTTTTCGTTTGTGTGTGTGTGTGTGTGGTCGCTCTGTTTTGCTTTGCTTTATCCGTGGGCTGAAACACCCCAGAGTAAAAGACGCAGTTGGCGCTTTGTCATTCATCAGGTATCACACACACACGCAGGGAAGGCGTACAGAAGCTCGCACACTGTCAAGCAGACTGCTATTTGTTTCAGCACCGTGAGAATAGGAAGATGAACGGCAGTGCGGATGATGCCTCACAGCAGGTGCGTGTCGCCACACCGTCCGCGACAAGCCAGCCCGCGTCGGAAGAGCCGGTTGCGGATCGACGTCTCAATCGCGTGACCCTCAAGCAGCGCGTAATGCAGGAGCCAGAAGTACCACCGCAGCCCACCGCCGGACATAAGCGCCTCATGGATCTTCATGTGACCGGCTTCCCCAACAACCTCAATCGTGATCTCCTCCCAGATCATGCGAAAACAATGTCAGATTTCACCGAGATCGACCCGACGCGTTATCGCCAGAACCACGTCGTCAAGAACGAGAACGCAAGCACCATGGACGCGGCATCGCTCGCGGAGCAGAAGCGGGCGGGTGCTACCAACGGGTGCCAAGAGTCGATGATGTCCACCGCGCAGGTGGCTGCACGCCTGTCGGCCATGGGCGTGCAGATACGCCAGGCACACGAGCGTGAGCGCACCATGAATGGCTCGCGCAACGCGGCTATGGAGCGGGCGGCGACCGTGCCCCGGGGCTATCAGTCCAAGAACTACCAGCCAGCCTACGATGGCCGCAGCACCTACCGTCACGCGTATGACAAGGACGAAGATTACTCCAATCAAGACGGAGCACGCCGCAGTCACTTGACACAATACCGCAGCGGCTGGACGGACGCGGAAAAGGCAGACATCGATGCGTCGATGCAGCGGCCCTTCCTGACACAGCCCGTCTCCGCTCTCCGCGAGGACCGCTTTCGGACTGTGTACCGCACGTGCCTTGTTCCCGAAGCGGGCGCGGACGACTTCCGCACGCTGTCCTGGCAGACGAATCTCGCCGAACGAGGCACCACGTTCGCGTACTCGGCGTATACGTACGACGACGAGCGGCGTGAGATCACCTACAACGCGGCCATTGCATCGCTCAGGGACCCGCACAGCGTGCTAGAAGAGACGTACGCTGTGGACGGATCCGACTTGGGCAGAGCGGACCCAGGGCTCACCACCACGGCGACCGGGGCAGGCAGCAGGAGCATGCGCGGCGGCAGTCGTGCGCGCGATGAGCTCGAGCGCTTGCGTGAGATGCGGCGTCGCACTGTGCAGCGTGCCAGCCAATCACGTCGGGAGAAACCGGAGACGGTCGAGGACGTCATCGCGGGCAGTGTGAAGGGTAGTGTGGTGCTGCCAGGTCTGCGGGGCAAAGGCTACCGACGTGCGCCAGGAGGTAACGCGGACTACATCTTCCTTCCGCGCGACACCTTCTCACAGCGTCCTGTGGATGACATTTAATATCACGTGTGTTGACGTGCGGCAACGGCGGACTCGTGAGATAGAATGGGGGAAAAAATCCCCAGGGTGACGATGTATACAAAGATTTCGGGGATTTCTGGCTGTGTGGGTGTCTGGGGGCACACGCTGAGTCGGTGCGCCGTCCCAGCCAAAGAAAACGCGAGATCGTCAAGAGCTATCACGCACGCGTGCTGGGCGGGGAGCGCTGCCTGTCTGCGTAACCGCGCGCGTGTACTCACCTCTGGAGAGAGAGATGTAAATAGGCTTGTCAAATAGCCTCGTTTTGCACCGCTTCACGGGCTCCACTCTTTCTTGTCTCGTGTGGTGAATCGTGTACTTTTGTGTTTTGCCCTTGTTGGCGCGTTCGCATTTGGGGCTTCGGGCTTCATCTGCATTCATATGTTCTTCATTTTTGTTTCTGTCTCTCTCTCTCTGTTCGGTTGCCCTTGTTGAGCAACGGCGGAAATACTAAAAATGGAGAACGGAAAAAAAAATGTCATGACGCCACGTCACCGGATAGCTGCACGCACACACACACACACACACACACTTGATGGATGCGTTTGCTCCTTTCGGTGCGTTTCGTACCTTTGTGATTGGCATAAGGGCTGTGACCAGCGCACACTCCTGTGTGGGAAATGTTTTCGAACGTGTGCGTCAGGCAGACACCACGTATACGAAAGGCTGCACATCACGTCTTTTGATACGTCTCGTTGTCCATCTTTTCCTATCTATCTATCAATCTCTCCCGCTCTTTCGTTCCTCTCCGTTCATTCGTTTGTTGATTTATTTATTTTTTTTTTTTCTGACGAATGAAAGAGAAGGAAAACAGAACAAAACAAAAAGCGTTGCCAGCACGCCTCACCGCTCTTCATCTTCCGTGAGTGGACCGGGTGTGCGTGGGCTTATCTGTGTTGTGGGTGGGTGTTTACATACAATTACCAGCGGAGTCCCTGTGATGGCATCGCCGTCGAAGGCGGCACCGACCGCTGCGGTTCCACAGGAATGGCAAGAGAGCTGCTCCTGTTTTCTCGTCTTGTGTGACTCTGATCTCGACGACGATCCTGATCAGCGTCTGCGCTTGTACACCAACGCTGTGAGCTGTGCTGCCAAAGATGCACATGCCTTCCGTCTGCACGCGCTGAACGCGGATCAACTACACCACGTTGATCCCACAGCCGCCACCACCTCGTCGTCGTCGTCGTCATCGACGTTCGCCTCCACCTCCTCGCCTGTGAGCGCCGTGTCCACGTGGGTGGATGTCCTGCTGACAGGCGTCCAAGACCCGTGGTCCCGCATTCGCAGCGTCGCCGCCGACGGACTGTGTGCGACGGTAATGGCCGTCGTGACGGAGCCGAACCACACCGGTGCCCGTGGTGCTGCGGAGGAAGACGATGATACATTGAGTAAAGAAGACGACAGCTTCGTTGTGGTGTCGGCGTCCAGTACACCGCACCGTCGAAGCTCCGTCGCTTCTGGTGTGCACAGTGTGGGTGGAGCTGGTGGCGGTGGCGGCAACCGTCATCGTGCCAGCAGTGCGCGCACAACAGCTTCTTTGAACATGACCTCGTTGAGTGGGGTTTCTTCTGCGGGTGGTCAAAGTCCCCATCCAGCGAAGCGCCTCTCTTTCTTGGCAGCGAACAGCCGTGCTGGGACGCCCTTGAGAGCGCGTGCCGGTGCCGCGCGGGGTGCGCCGCTGGCGACAACACCGACCAAACAGCAGTGGCAGACGCAGAAGACGCAGCGTCGGTTCCTTATGGACATATTCAGTAAACTCTTCGTCAAGTGGGCTCGGGCGTCGCACTGGTACGCGCGTGAGGGGATGCTACGCGTGTGGGAGCAGCTGCTGCCTGTGGTGGTGGCCATGGCCGAGGACAACGTAACCAAGATGCTTGTGCAGAAGGTGTGCTTGCCGGCTCTGACGGATCCACAGGTACCTGTGCGCGACGCAGCCTCCACGCTGCTCGGCGCGATCGCCGGGGCGAGCCCGGAGCTCGCCACGGTCGCCATGGAACGCGTGCGGCAGTCTCTCGAAGCGCTCGCCGCCGAAACGTCCGCCCCGACCACCGACAGGGCTGATGACGGCGATGCCGCAGGGCAAGCGGGTGACAGTGGTGCGGTGACGACGAAAGCCGACGAAGCGGCGGCGTACGCTGCGGAGGGCTATTTGAAGAGCCTGGTGAAGCTCTGTGCCGAGCAGGACGCTCACCACCTGCGGCAACAGGCGCAGGGTGCGCGGTCGTTCACACCGCCTCCAGCGCCGCCGCCCGCGCTAGAGGCCTTCGCTCCTCTGTTAGTGCGCTTTGCGCCGCATCCGGCTTCGAGTGTCCGTCAGTGTGTGGCCGCCGCCCTGGGCACCCACTCTCAGGCCCTGTTCGCGCTTCTTGTTCGCAGCCTTGCCAGCACCGCGACGTATCACAGCTCGTCGTGGCAGTTCCAGGAGACGGTGCTGATGGCGCTCTCAGAGCATCTGCGCTACTACCTGGCGCAGGACACGCGGTACGCGCTAGACCTGCTTGAGCTCTTCGCCATGCCGGACGATCGCGCCGCGGTAGCGGTTTTCCGCGCGGGCGGTGCCGTGTCTGCGTCCTTGCTGTCCGCGCTCTCAGCGCTCGGTCCGGATCTGGATGCGGTGCGTCAACTGCCATCTGAAACGCTTACAGAGGCCATCGCACTGGCCCGGAAGCACACCACGATGGAGCAGTGCTTGGGCGTTCTGTGCGAGGCCGCACAGTCCTCGCGCTTTGAGGTCGCGCGCATGAGCCTGCAGGTGATCCCACTGTTTGTGCAGCTGTGGGTGCGTTTTTCGACGCATGTGGCGGATCTGCTTCATATTGTCCATCACCGTGTGCCGGCAACCGTGTTTGTCCAAGCGGCCGTGGACGCGCTGCATCGGAGGCGTCGTGACGGCAATGACGAGAGCGCGAGCGAAGCGGAAGCCATCGTGGCGGCGCTCGCGGCGCAGCCGGCCTTCTACTTCTACGCGAATGCCGTCTTGGCGCCTCTGTGGTGGTACCTCACTGTGCGGTTCTACGGGCGTCTCGCGCCTGCGGCGGGCGGCGAAGACGATGGCATGCGGCACGAGAGCCCGGATGAGGCCGTGGACGACGGCAAAGAGGCGATGCGCGCGTCTTTGGCGGCACTGGTTCGCCAGTATGGTACACCCCTCTACTGGCTGGAGTACATCTCGGAGGCCTCACGGACAGATACGCACGCGGCCACCACGCCCATAGCGGTGCCGTCGAGTGCGGCCGAGGCCCTGCGCCTGTGGACACCACTGCTGCCGCACCTGTGCAGCGTCAACCTCCTCGTCGCCACGTACTTTGGCGGCTACCTCTCCGACCACCCCGAGTTGCAGGACGGCGAGGCGTTGGGGGAGCTGCTGAATCGTCAGTGGCTCGTCTTGGAGCCGCCGTTGTGGGCGGCGCTGCTGGCGACAGGTCCACCCAGCGTGGCAGCCTCGTTGAGAACAGCGGTGCCCACGCGCCAATACCTGCACGTCGGCCTCGACTTTGTGAGCGGTCTCTGGTGGCGTCGTCGACTCGCCTCCTCGTCCGCGTCGTCATCGTCGTCATCGTTGCTGCGCCTGCAGCGGCTCATCCCTGTGTGGGTAGGCGCGCTCACCTCACTGCAGACTCATCAACAGTGTCTGCTTCTGTCCATGACGCGCACAGCCCTCGGCGTGGATGCGCTGCCAGAGCGCGTGCTGGGCAGTGCGATAGCGTCGGCGCCAGGGGGTCCGCTCATGCTCTCCCTGAGTGGGGCGGAGTGCGGTGGGGCGAGCGGCTCCTTGCCGCACGCGTTCCGCTTCGTCTACCGCAGCACCTTCAGGGCACCGGCGATGCTCGATGGCGGCGAAGATGTGCCTCTCGGCTACACGTGGTTGCGCTGGTGCTTTCCTGTGGAGCTGGATGCCCCGTCGGTCGCATGGCTCTACACGAACCCGAACGCGAATACGAGAAGCGCGTGGTACGTGGACGAGTCCGAAGACGCAACGCCGCCGTGCCCGGCGCCTCTCGCACTTGACCCGCAGGTGGAGGACGCGGTGGATGCGTACGTGCTCAAGACCCTCTACGTGGATCCCGGTGTGGAGCCGTCCGTGCTCCGCGAGGTGCGCCTGCTGATGAGTGGTTTGTGTCTGCTCGCACACGACAGCGAGGTGACGACGCAGGCGGATTGGTGGCACGAGACGGTGTCTGCTGTGTTTGTGCGGCTCGACCGCATCGGTCCCAACTGGGCGACCATAGCGACGAGCGCCGCTTCAAACCACATCAATGACAGGCTGGCGAACAAGGAGGACGACGATGACGCCAACGGTGGCGATGACTGGGACGACTGGGACAACGACTCGGAGGAGGACGAGGGCGTGCAGGCCATCTCCGTCCCGCAGGAAGTGCGTGAAGCCAAGTCCCTGCTCTCGCAGCTCTCGGCGGCCACAGGACGGACGGCGACGCGCGATGGCGGTGACGACGACAAGCTGCACGCTTTGCTTCTTGACAAGCCAGAGGCAGAAGTGGTGATGTAGCCGTTTTTTTTTGTTTGTTTGTTTGTTTGAGCCCAGATGCCTAGAAAAAGAAAAAAAAACAGACAGACAGACAGACACAGGTGTGTCGCGGTGAAGGCTTACCTGCGGACAAACAGGTCGCAGGCGTAGGCTAAACAGTAAGAGAAACAGGAGATGACCAGAGCCGGAGCGAGGGGCTGCTGCCGTGTTCGCCTAGTTCGTACGTCACGGTCTTGGTGTTGTGTGGCGGGGAGAGCAGTAAGCGCACAAGAGACAAAGCTGAGCCCCCCTTTGGTGTTCATTTCCCCTCCGTCACCATTTCCCTCTCCTCCTCTTTCTTCTTTCTTTTTCTTTTCTTTTCTCCACGCTGACACAAAAAGCACGCAATCTCAAGGGGAAAAACTAAGGCCACTGGGGGGATCGAACCCCCGACCTCCGTCTTACTAGGACGGCGCTCTGCCATTGAGCTAAGCGGCCACATCTCGGGCACCCTTTGCGACCATAAGCACACAAATAGATGCTTCGAGGTTGAAAACGTATGCGCAGTCCGGGAATCGAACCCGGGCCTCCCGCGTGGCAGGCGAGAATTCTACCACTAGACCAACTGCGCTTGAGGACGAACGAGGTGTTCGTGTCGCACGCCATAAATATATTGATGTGATCTTTTTGTAAGGTTGCACTCGACGGTCCAGTAGTCTAGTGGCATGATTCTCCCTTAGGGTGGGAGAGGTCCCGGGTTCAATTCCCGGCTGGACCCTTTTTTCGGTCCCTCATTTCTTGCTCCGCGGTGGTAAAAGAAAATCGTTGCCCGCCTTGGGATCGAACCCGTAACCCTCGCAGGCCGCCGCCGCCTGCCCTGCCCACCCCGCGAGGGAAAAGCGGCGCGCTCCGCGTTTGTCTGTGCAGTACACTATCTTTCTCGTCACCGCCTTCTCACCATCTTTGGTGTCGTGCGGAGGATAAAGCGACGCTCTCAGTAAGCCTTGCGCAGGGAGATGTGAACGCAAGAACCTCAGTGATTGTTCATTTAGTGCTATACTAAAAACTCCAGTACTCCTATACGGGAATATTTGCATCCACCAAGGGTGGGGAAATTTCGTTTTTTTTTTTTTCACCGCGTGTTTTTCGGGGGGATAATGGCGTATGGCGTGTTGCCAAGGAAAGGAACGCCGCGGGAGGGGTGAGGCGGTGAGAGGGTTGTGAGACCGTCATGAAGGGAAAGGGTTGTCTCGGCTGTGCAGTACTGTACGGTTGGCCGTCGATGCGACTGTTCGTCTTCGTTGGCTTTTCTTTTTTTTTTTTTTCGGAGCGGGGCGATATCAAGAGAAATGTAAATAGTGAGGGCGTAAACAGAGAGCGAGAAAAAAAAACAAGAAGGGAAGAGAGAGAGAGAGACGATCAGTTCTCGAAAACAAAGTGGCGCGCGTTGGCGAGCATGAAGGGTACACTGGCCACTTCCTTCGCCGGGGCGCCCCCAGCCGTGCCCAGCAGCGTCAGCAACGGCATCAAGTGTTCGTGTGCACCACGTGGTTGCGCCTCGTCGAAGCCTGGCATCGACTCCACCTTCTTCAGCGCATCCAGTCGGTCCGCTGGCGTGTAGCCGGGCTTCTCCCGCAACGCCTCCGTGAGCGCATCACCGAAGCTTGTTCCCGCCCCGCGCTTCTCGAAGTTCCCGAAGTGATGAAAGGTGGCGCCGCTGCCAATGAACAGGACACCTTCCGCGCGGAAGGGACGCAGTGCCTCGCCCATGGCGATGTGCGTAGCGGGATCATCAGAGGCGAGAACAGAAACGGGAATGACAGGTACGTCCGCATCGGGAAACATCGCCATTAACGGCACAAACACACCGTGATCGTACGCCCGCTTGCTGTTCAGCGACGCCGATCGCAGGCCAGCGCTCTGCAGCGCACTGACCATGCGCTGCGCGATATCAGGGGCACCAGGGGCGGGGTACTGAAAGGCGTAGCTGGCCGCAGGAAAGCCGTAGTAATCGTACAACATCGTCCCCTTCGCCGCGCCACCAACCTCCGGCTCGCGCGTTTGGTAGTGCGCAGACACCACAGCAATGGCCTTGGGCTTGCCGTACTTCTCCACCAGTGCCTTGGCGTGCTCCTTCCACTTGGCCAGCATGGGGCGGTGAGAAGGATCGTCCAGGAGCGGCATTGGGCCGCCGCCGTGGCAAATGAAAAGCGCTGGATACATGATCTGACGTTGTCGAGAGAGAGAGAAAAGGATTTGGATACGTCATGAGGTGCCAAGGTGCGAGTTAACAGCTGTCATTCACAGCGCAGTATGAGTAGTGCACCATGACGATGTTTTGGCTATCCTGCACGCGTGTTAGGCGACGACACCCACTGTGCCCGTTCCACGCGTCAAGACATCAGCACTGCAGGTCAGGCCCTCACACGGCACACAGCGTCCGGGTCACCCGAGAAGCTTTGTTCGCCTCATTTTCTGTTGTTGTTGTTGTTTTCTGTTCCCTCCTTTGTGCGCCGCAGCCTGGTATTGGAGGGGGCGTGAGAAAACAAAGAGAGCAGAACCCAACAAGCTCTGTAGCGAATGCAGGACCACTTGAGGAAAACAGTGGGGATCGGGCTAACAGAGAGAGAGAGCGCGAGAGACTTCTAAATGAATGAACACTGAAGAGAAGGGGGAACAAAAGGAGAAGAAACAGAGTGTATGCCAATTACACGAGGCTCGTCACGATCGCCCTTGTGGTGGCTTTTTCGTCGATAAAATGCTTCTTGATGTAGAGAGCGGCGTAGGTCAGGACAGCTCCTCCGATGAGGCATCCAATCACGAGAGCAGCAATCGCGCCACCGCGCAGGCCGCCGCCGGCACCCGCGCTGCCACCGGCGCTCAGACGACGATAGCAGCCGAGATCGTTGGCGTCGAGGTGGAAGCCTTCACCACAGGCAAAGGCAGGGCACAGCGTTCGGTAGTACTTGCACTGACTGCTGAGGTTACGTGTGTCTTCCACGGCGTCGGTACTGCAGTCCATCTGGGCGGCGAGGTCAGGGTCCAGATAGCACAGGCCAGCCGCGTCTGTTGGCTTCGAGGCGTCGATAAATCGCGCGAAGTCGCTCAGCAAGCACACGTTCTTCGTCGCCGTGTAGGCCACGCCGTTGGCATCCATGCACTGCATCGGGAAGTGCGAAAAATGGAAGGTGTAGTTCGTGGCAGGCGTCACGCCTGGGTGACCGCGCAGCACGCGCACGTACCACTCTGTGTCCGACACCGACAACGATGAGGAAGCTGTTGGTGTCAGCAACTCCAGCACGTACGTCGACGCGAAGGGTGGAAGCATGGCCTCTCGCGAGTTATCCCCCAGGGTGGAGGCGAAGGGCGAGACCGTCGTGTCGTGTGCACTGTACTCAATGAGTCGGAAAGGCTCTGCAGAGCCCTTGATGTAGCGGCGGAAGTTGGTGAGCATTTCCTGCGCGAGCCCCTGACCGAGGCTGCCCTGCTTCTTGTGGACCGGATTGCTCGCGTTGTACCCGAAGTAGTACAACGAGCTCACCGCCGTTACAGCACACAGACGATCAATGTGGGCAGCCAGCAGCGGGTAGCTGCTCAGCACACCCGTCGTCTCGTACGCGAGGGCCACATCACAGAGTTCCTTCACACACTTCGTGCGGTTATGGCTGTTATGGCTGTACTGGCAGAATTCGCCGAGGTGCACTTCGCTACCAATCGCCAGGAGGTCAGCATGAGTGAAGTAGGCGTCCACGACGGGGTCGCACGCCACGCGCTCCGCCTCGTCGCCATAGTCGTACCGAGCACGAATGACAGGAATCACACCACTGTTCAGCAAAGAATCCGTTTTACCATAGATGGTGTGAATAGCTGGGTAGTACGCGTCGAGATCAGGGAAGAGCCCGCGCAGGAAGCCATCCGCACTCTGCAGCGTGCGCAACACATCCGTGGAGCGCGTGTACGACACCGTGAGATTGTACCCGTTGTACGGCAGGAAGGGTGCCGCCGGGTCCACGACGCTGCTGTCCGTGGTGTAGCGCTGACGCAGGAAAGAGCCAACGTTGACCATCATCTGCTGACCTTGTGCGTTCAGGTAGCCGCACGCGTACTCGGCGGGGCAAATCAGCGAACCGTTGTACGAGACCAGCGCGGAGCGCGAGCCATGGCGGTGGAGGACTTGGACCAGATGCAGGTCATACTCACGGGTCGCGGAAGCCGCGCATACCGTCACAAGAACGAGCAGGACGAGAACGTGGAGAATCCTCGCCATGAGTCTCTGTGCACGTGTTGAGAATGCGGAAAGGAGGGGAACTTGTTCGAATCAGGTAAGCGGGGTCGTCGCTCTCACGCTCGCTCGTCTTTTCACAGATGCTGAGCTAGTCGTCGATTCGCTTCTCCTCTTCTTCGTCTTTTCTACGACTCTGCTCGGGTATATGTGATAACACGAGATGTACCGACAGAGAGAGAGTGGGGCCAACGTGTGACTTTGTGGTACGAGATGTGCAGCGGGAAAACACCAGCGCACGCACACTGTCACCACGGTTAACGGAGCGAGGTCGAGGAGAGGAGGAGATAGAGCCGATGTGAGGGGGGGGGAAGCAGTGAGTAAGCACAGCGCAGGATAGTGCTCTGTCAACAGACTGGCGTGGCACCGGATGGTCGCGTCAGGCACACAAGGCATCTCGTCTTGGATCCCTATTATAGAGGTGAACGCCTTGCGTGACGATTTGCCAGCCTCACATCGATGGCATTGACTCGCACGCGTTGTTGATGTTGTTGGGTTTTCCGCGAGGTGCAGTGGCTCCACTCATGATGAACGAGAACGGAAGAAAAAAAAAAAAGATTCAGAGGCGTCAGTCATCAGCGGTCAATGAGCCACATCGCGCCAAGGTGTGTGTGTGTGTGTGTGTGTGTGTTTGTGCCCGTGCACGGACACACTACAGCTCATCGCGTGGTTCACGAGGCACCTGGATCGGCCAAAGAGGAACATTGTCGGTGATGACGCCATCCACCTTCATGGTCGCGCCTTGCACGTAGGCGAACTGGTGCTCGCTATTACTATCTCCCCAGGTGAATACCTTGAGGTGGCGGGCGTGGGCCTCTGATACGATCTGCGTGCCCAGCTCGGCATCGAACTGCTGCCAACGCGCGACGTAGTCCTCACAGACGGACCGGTCAGTGGTGGAGAGTTGCGTCAAATCTGCAGCATGATCGCCATGAACCGCGCTCAGCACGTTCAATTCCGCCACCAGAGGTACCTGAGTTTGGCTTGCCGTGGTGGTGACGTGACCTGTCTTCATCGCGGCACCCGCGGCCGGGGTGGAGGCACTGCCGCGTGCCGTCTCCAGCACAATGTGTTTCTCCTTCAGTTTGGTCATGACGGACGGCGTCGGTGCGCTCGACCAGGCTTTCTGCGCGTCGCAGCACAGCGTGGCTGCGTCGATGGAAACGCCAGAGAGGTGGTGTAAGTGTGCGAACTGCAAGGCACCCTCAACATAAAAAGAGCGGTAGTCCTTCAAGTCCTCGCGCTCCTCCGTGTCCGAGAGAAACATGACATCGTAGCGACTCTGCTTCAATGACAGAGCAAGGCAGACATCAGGCTCAAAGCTGCTGAACACAATCTCACGCTCATTCTGTGCGTACGCGAAGACGACATCGAGAATCGAGTCGACAAACCCATTTATCTCAAAGGCATCCGTCTGTTGAAAGAGGTTGACATCCCACTTGGGCATGAACGGGTACTTGACTTCGATGTTGAGCCTCAGTGAGGTCGGCGTGAATTCGAACAGCTCTTGCAGAGCGGGAATGCGGTTTGTGATGTCTTCCTGGCGCTTGACGACAGCTTGCGCTGAAAGCCGACGTGCCCGATGGCTGGTGGGCGGCACCACACCCAGGATAGGATCCGCGTACCGCGGACGTGGGGCAGCCACCATCTCACCCGCCGTTCCGTCCAACGAGGCCACGAACCCACCTGTTGGGATGTCTGAGCAGCCTCGAAAGATATCGGTGTCAGTGGGACGAGCGACGATGGAGTGATCACGCAGACACTGCAGCCGCGAGCGGTTTCGGTAAACGCGGAGAATACGATTCCAGTGTCGCAGGAGGAGTGTCTTCAGCCTGTCCTGGGCCTTACCGAAGCGGAACGCCTCCGTGGCCACCACCTCGAGCTGACGCTGTGTGAGGGTGTGGATGGCGACAGGGATAGGCGAAAAGAAGCTTTGGATATCGAGGTAGCGACGCTGAAATGGGGTCAAAAGGCCGGCGTGATTGTGGTGACCGCTGGGTGCGACAGACATCGCGTGGGGGAGCTGAGGACCTGGAGAGGGGTTTACCATGGAGGCGTTTGCGGACGGGCTGGCATAACCAGAGCGTAGATCGACGTCCGCAAAGAAACCTTCTGTGTCGGCGCGCGATGGGATGGTCGGGTCACGCGGGCGCTCGCGTGCTTGGAGCATGAGAATTGGATCGTGGAAGATGATTGGCACGCGATCCAGTGTGAGCATGACATCGAACTCGATTGCGTCACATCCACGTCGGTGCGCGGCGTTAAAAGACTCGATGCTATTCTCGGCGAGCTTCATCATGAGAGCACGCTTCTCACCCCCGCGCGTGTAGGTTTTACCGAGCCCGCGGTGACCAATGAGGGTGGGAATGGTGAGGCGATCGAAGCTCTCCGCAGAGCGCACGTTCCGTAGGTCGTTGAGATCGTGGTTGTACGCGTACACAACGAGGTACTGCGCGAACAGCGTCACCCACACACCGCCGCCACTGATGTTCATGTGACTGTGTCCGCGGCCAGGTTGCGGCTGTGATCCGTGCTGATGGCCACTCGCACTGAAGTTGAGCGACGACGACGAGGTGCCAGCCTTATCCGCGAAAAAAGCAGCGGACAGCCGGCAGTACACCGGGAGCTGCATCGTCCCGCTCGTGTTTGCGCGCAGCATGCTCGACACAATGACCACCTCACCGCGAGCCCAGTAGACTTTTTGTGAGCGAGGATGCAGCACAGGCACCTCCACCGTCACCGCAAGCGCGTGCTCGCCGAGGTGCGAGAGATTTGCCACCACGTTCCAGCACGGCTGCGAGCGCTTGGTCTCCAGACCCGCGCCACGGATAGACCCCATCATGCGCAGGGGACGCACACACCAATGGGCGTCCACCCCACCATTATCACCCGATCCGTACTCTTCCTCAATCGTCGACTCACCTCCCAACGCGCTCTTCACAGAAAGCTCCGGACTCGCAGGGCGTGAAGTGGACGGGCCAATGCCCTCGCTCACCGTCGGGGGTACCGAACGAGTCGCGGGCACGGCAGGCTTGGCCGCCGCCTTCCGACTGGCCGCTGCCGCAGAAACGACAGCTGCAGCGGCTGTCGCGGAGGTGCTGCCGGCACTGGCGTTGGAAGGCGCCGCGTCGGTGGCCGCCACACCACCTTCATTACCCTTCTCGGCAAGGCGCTTCTGGCGTTCGCGCTCCTGTTTAAGAAGGCGCTCGCGCTGCCGTGATTTCTGTAGCTTCTTCAGCGGGGCGGCCGTCGGCAGATCGACCTCACACCATTCGCTGCCTTGCAGGGGCAAGGGCCTCACATCTGTGATGTGTATGAGCGGCGTGTGACGTGGGTTTACGCCCGGCGTGGGGGTAGTGCGTCCCTGGGATGACGCATCGCCCTGGGTCTCAGCCGACTGCTGTTCAAGCGCCGCCAGTGCCTGCTGCACAGATGGTGCCTGGCGAGCGTACCATGCGTCGTAGTCGAAGGGCAGACGAGGATCGCTGCCGAAGAACGTGAGCGAGACCATGGGGCCAAGCGGCGTTTCGAGGTCTTCTGGCTGAAGAAGCAGAGTGGTGTATCGCTGGTAGAGAGGCGCGGCGTCCGCACCACCGTTGGGGTTTCCACCGGCACCACTGATAGCGCGAATGAAAGCCTCGCGTAGCTCCGAGGGTGAGCACGGCGAGAGTGTTTTGAGGAATGGAAACTGTTCCTGCGCGGATGTGAACTGGACAGGCCGGGCTTCAGCGGAGGGCGAGGACGCGTCGCGGCTTGCTGTCGAGGTTTTCACATCGAGCTTCGCTTCCCACAGCGTGCCGCTGGCCAAGAAGCCGTTAATTTCCGCGAGCCCCACGAGGTCTGTGGCAGACAGATCGACATCCACACAGGACATCGTCGCCGTCGCATCCTTCTCGATGTGGCCCTCAGTGGTGGCGCGGGACGCGTCCTGAGCGTTTTTGATGACGAGGAGGTGCAGGGACATGATGTCTGGATGTGTATAGCGGTTTTCAACGGCGAGGATACGGTTGATTGGGGGCGGTGGGACGGTGTTGGGTGCGACAGGAGGTGCGGCGCGCGAGGCTGTGTCATCGGCGGTCTGGTTGGCCACGGCAGGGGCTTCCGTCGTATCGGGACGGTGGCGACTGTCGCCGTGCCGCGGCAGAGGTGTGGCGGAATGCACTGCCTCGGCACTCGGGGCACCATGGTGCCCTTGTACGCTTGCACTCTGCGGACAGGCGAGCGGCACCGCTGAGCCGTCGACAATCGCCGCCACCGCCTGCGCAGCCGCACCGGCCACCGTGTCTGGCGGGACGGGTACGCTGGCCTTCTGCGCCGCCGACGTGTCGAGCTCGAGCAGCACCAGCCGGCCGACGAAAGGCTGACGTGCGATCGAGGGCAGCGACTGCGGGATCTGTGGTCCAGTGTGCTGGAACGGCAGGAGCTTGTTCAATGGCACTGCGGTGTAGCCCACGTATAAGCGGGGTGTCTTTGGGTCTTGAGAGCACTCATCTGTCTCATCACAGATATCCTCCGCCATGTCCGCTGTCGATGGAGGAGAGATCGTATGGGCAATGGCGGCGGCAGAGGCGGACGTCTGTCCGCGACGCCGCGTCATTTCACGCAGCACAAGTGGCGGCCGGCGGCCCCAAGAACCAAGCTCAGGCAGCGCGCTGACGAGGCCGAAATGGATATCTTCACGACGCAGTTCGTGGCAGGCCGCACACTTCTTCCTCGACGCAGAGAGCGGTGCAGGTGGAGGTGATGCATCGTCGCTGCCACCCCTACCAGCTGCGTTCTCCACGCCCGCACGGTGTCGTGTACAAGCGCAGTGTTGGGCACGCCGGCGTTCATTTTCTGTGACGACGAAGTCATCGATCAGCGAGGGCGAAAGCCCCTCAACCAGCACGCGTAGAAAGGCTGACTGGGGTTCCCCTTCGTCGTGCGCGTTGGTGGAGGTCGGCATGATATCGACAACTTGTATTTTCAACGCACGGGTGTGGGTGGATTTGGCAAAGGTCTACTGCCAAATATTTGCAAGGCTGTTTTTGTTGTTTTTGTTGGTGTTTTCTCAGAAGTGAAGATACAATGTATCTTTAAAAGTGGACAAGAAGAAAGGGTGCGATAAATTGGGAGTAGCTTTGTTCTTGTTCACCGAGTCGTCGTCTCGGATGTCGCAGCCGTGTGTATCGGTAAAGAAAGGTGCGCTTCTTTGCTTCAACTGAAAGGGTCGTTCAAGTGAAGGCACACAAATAAATCAAAAAGAAGGATAGTGCGTGTGAGAGGTTCTGTTCCCGTGCGAAAAAAAAAAAAGAGGGATGCTGGGGGAAAAAGAAGGAGATAGATGGGTGTGTGAAGAGGATGATGTGATGCGCACGCTGTTCGAATGCATCAGCTACATCGGATACCACCTTGTGCTTGAGATAATTTAAGTGATAAGACGATGAAGAAAGGGCACGCGAGCATGCAGATCGAAAAGGTGCTCTGCTCGACGCGCACGGGTTGTGGTTCGATCATCTCAAAAGCAGACGTCAGGAGCGAGCCCATGCGCTGACATCGTAGCCCCGCACTGTTGTCGGGGCAGTTTTTCCTTTTGTTTTTGTTTTTGGTTTTCGTTTTTGTTTCTTTTCCTTTTTGTTTATTTAAGTTTTCGTGCTCGTTGCTTCGAACAAGATGAAACGAACGCGGAAATCGATGAGATAGGAAATCACCTCCGAGTCGCACAGTGGTCGATGGGTTTCTCTGTCTCTTGGTTAGGTCTACGGTGGAGTTGCCGAGAAGGAGAGTTCAATCCTCCAGCATGATCGACAACACACTTAGAAGAAGACAGACGGTACGAGTAACAAAACCTGTGTACCGTTCAAACAAGCCGGGTTTTGTGTGAGAAGAAAAGGGGCAGATGTGCGTCCCGATGCGGGGTCAACGAATCAACGTAAGGGGATGAAGGGGGAAAACAAGATGCATGGGAGGGAAGACAAAAAGTAACTGATATTTAGTGGGGAAGGGAGGACGAAGAGAGATCAACGGTTTACATCGGAAAAAAAAAACCGGGAGGCGAGACAAATGCAAGAGGAAGAAGTCTGTGCGAGACAACGCCCAGTGTCTTTTATCGTTCGTCGTCCGAGCACAGTAGCCAACGATGGTGGATGAAATCACAAAACAAAGAAAAACAAAAGCAGAGCGCGATCGCGGCTTCGTCTGGTAATGCGTGTGGTGGCGCGCGTGCAGCGTGTACGTGTCATCGGTTGATTGGCCAAGTTGTCCACCGCAGTGAGGGCCCATCCAAAGGGCTCAAAAGAGAACTGCGTTCGTCTCCGCTCGGAGTGGTCTCCGGGGCAAGCTCTCCCTCTTTTTTCACGCGATGTCACCCGCACGGTACGCGTCGTCAGGCTTGCGGCGACGTGTGCAGCAGACGAAGACAGCTGCCACAACGCCTGCCGCGATGAGCGCGCCAACGCAGAACGTGGCGATCGCGATGCCAGCAGTCGCGCCGGCGCTGACGCGGTGATCACCCTCGTTGACATTGATGACGATACCACCACCTGGTGCAGAACTTGTGGTCGTCGTGCCGTTGTTGGACAGTGACGCGCACACCGCTGTGGTCGAGCACACGCATTGCAACGAATTCGCCTCCACCACGAAGCCCTCATCGCATGAGTACACAGGGCACACGTTGCGGTAGAACTGGCAGTTCGCCGACAGGGCAGGCACACCCTCAGACGGCAGACTCAGCGCGCTCGCGTTGGGCGTCGACACACCGCCCGCGGGACAGTCGGCGATCGCCAACGTCCGCTCGTCCAGATAACAGTACCCACGCACATCCGTCGGCGCGCTGGTCGCGTAGTATGCCTTGAAGTCATCAAGCGGGCACGTGTTGTCCGCAGCAGGGTACACATGGCCGCCTGCGTCCATGCACTTCATCGACCACGTCTCATCGAAGCCGGAGATTGTCAAATCGTTGTGTGTTTGACCCGGTTGCGCGCGGAGAATTCGTACGTGGTACGGCGATGCTGTCGCAGAAGAGTCCTTCAGTAGTTCCATCACAAACATTTGTGCGAAGGGCGGCAGCATCCCAGTGTCCGATTCGTCGCCGAGCGTGCCCCACACAGGCGCCAGTATCGTGTCGTGTGCGACGTAGTGCATCATCCGGTACGTGTTCGTGCCACGGATGAAGTCGTCGAGGTTCGCCACGGCCTTGCTCAGGAACACGCGACCGCGACCCCCCTGGCGTGCCATCAAGTCATTCGTCTTGTCGTATCGGTACTCATACGAAAATAAAGCGCGGGTTATCTCTTGTAGCTTAGTGAGGTTTCCCTTCACCAGTGGGTCCAGCTCCGCCATAGCTTCCCAGCAAACGGCGAAGTCAAACAAGGTGCGCGCGCAGTCGGAGCGGGTGTCGTAGTGGCTGCAGTAGCCCTCCGCGCCCATCAACCGGCCGAGCTCCGTCAGCTGACGCCACTGCTCACCGGGGTACAAGCGGTCCGTCACGGGGTCCGTCACCGCATGCACGACCTCCTTGTTGTAGAGGTAGAAGAAATGAAGCCACGGTTGGGCATTGGTATTGAGTAACAGATCGTCCGCCTCGGTCTGTGTGTGGATCGCGGGGAAGGATGTGTCAACGGCAGGGAACAGGCCGCGTAAGAACGCCTCCGCGCTCTGCAGTGTGCGAAACACGTCTGTCGAGCGCGTGTACACAAGCGAGACGTTGTACGTCTCCGAGGGGAAGAAGGGCGCGTCCACCACACTCACGTCGTTGTACCGTGCGCGGAGGAAGGCGCCGACGTTGATGAGTGCCTCCGTGCCAGCGGCTGTCAAGTAGCCGCACGGCGCGTCACGGCAGATGAAGCTCTGGTTGTAGCTTGGTTGAGGACTGCGCGCGCCGTGTCGGTGCAGAATCTGTGTATTCACCACGCGCATCGTGCTGCTCACGCCGCCAGCAGCCCACGTAGTCGAGATGAGGCACAGCATGAAGGCCAACACAGCCAGCACAGCCGTGCGCAGGCAACGGGAAGTAGGACGCATGAGAAAACGGAGAGAGAGAGCACCTAAGTGTCGGTTTCCGGTTCACTGGGAAGACGTGGATGCGGTTCGCTTCACTGGTGTGCGAGTACGTGCGCTGATGACACGGCGATTCTCTGTGTTGAGGTTTTCTTTCTTTTCGCTTTTGAATTGCTTTACGGACACGCTATCGGCTAATCGGCTCGCAGACAAGTGGACACAGAACAAGAGAAATTGGATGTATGACGCCAGCGATTGGGAGAAAAAAGGAGAAGAAGCGGTGGTGGTGGTGGTGGTCGGCAATGGCGTCAGAGTCTTCTCAAGAGGTGTGTCATTCATCGGAAGACAGGAACAGAGAGAGGGAGTTCGGAAATGACGTTTGAAAGGGTGGGAGGTACGGTTCCGACGCAGATAGGAAGCAGAGGAGGACGAAAATAAAAAGAAGAGATGAGCGGAGCCCCCGGAAGATATCTTTTGCCCACGCGGAGGTACACGCGTGATGCTGTCGATGTGCGTCACCGGTGATTAAACGCGCACATGCTGAGGGCGTGAAAAGAGTACACTGAGGACGGCTCGTGGATACCGCTCAGCACGGTCATCTGTGCAGAATGTGTGGAAAGCATGTGCGCAAAGATGCTGCGCGGTTCAACCACGTTTTAGGGTTGTCGTTGGTTTTTTTTGTTTTTTTTTGGGGGGGAGGGAGGAGCTGTGGAGCATGACCATTGTCTGTCATGGTGAGAATCAAGGTCATCAGATGTCTACATACCGCTCAACGCAAAAAAAAAAAAAAAAAACAGCGAAGACGAAGGCCAGCGAAATGAAATGCTGGTGACGTGAAGAAGAGGCCGGGCTCGGAGAAGAAGTCGGACCAGCGTACGCGCCTCTCGCCTCCATTCTCCTCGTTTGATACAAAGCGAGTTGTCGCACCTTCTTTGTCCAGTTGTGTGTACGTTTGTTTGTTTGTTTGTTTTTACATGAAAAGGACGCCATTGGGCATTGCCAGCACCGCGCTTGGACCTGCGCACACGCAGTACATCACGGCATCGCTCACAGTCTCCGGGAGTCGGGTGGGTGAAGCCTGTTCCTCTCCGCTCTCGCCTCTCGTGCGCACAGGCGCGAGCGTGTTAAGAATAAGTTGTGGTTCACTGGTGGGGCAATCGTCTTCGCGCTTCGGTGTCGTCATCGCCACTTCCTCTGATGCGACTGGTGTGCGAGGGTCACCAGCAGGCACGACCGAGCTGGCGGCGGTCGCCGTGTCACTGATAACACCCGACACGTGTATATCCAGCAACGCTGTCGGCTGGGACGCGAGAACGAACAACTTGAGCGTCTGCGGTTCTTGTGGGACGCGCACCGCCACGGCAACTAAGGTCCCGTAACAGATGCAGGCGACAGGGCTGTGTGCCAGCGCCGATGCCGCGGAAAACAATGACGCGGAGAGTTGCGTGGGGCGTCCGGTATGGCGCGCAGAGGTGACCGCACCTTGACCACGCGGAGGTCCACTCTTCGGCGGTCGCACCTCGACGACAGGTACTTCGGTTGCCCGGCGGGATCGCGCCATCTTTGCCGACGTGCTGGCCGTCGTGGAGGGGCTCTCAATAGCATCGGAATTCTCTTCCGCGGCCGCACTGCCCCCCTCCGGTAAATTGTTGTCGGCGTTGTTGTATCGATGCGCGCTGCTCACTTGTGCGGCCTGCTGCACTGCCACGAGCGCCTCGGTCAGCTCTGGCGGCCACAGCATGCGGCCAAAGCGGTAGGCATCAGGCAGGGTCTTGAGAGCACGCCCGAGTGGCCCGCGGCGATCGGCGCGCGCCGGCATCGTAGCTGCCGAGGACGGTGACGGCGGCGGCACCGCACCGCCGTGATGGTCGTTGCGGCGGTCGCGGCCTTCACGTGTGTTGATGACGCCGACCGACAGCGGCAGACCACACGAGAACCACTCCAAGGACGCCGTACACACAATCGTCAACCCTTCAGTCGTGTACACAGCCGTAATCGCCTCCTCTCCCGGTTCGAGATCAGCACTCAGCCGCATGACTCGCAGAGGAAATTGGGTGCTCTCGACGCTGTTGTACGGCGCGCGTAGTGAGTGGAACGTCTTGGCATCGAGAAGCGCCTCACGCGCGCGTGTGCGTGGTGCGCCACCGTGCGGTGCGGTTGTAAGTGAGCCCAACGACATCGACTGAACGGACGGGCGGCTGTGGCTCACGACAGTGCCGTTTGGGGCGACGTACTCCTCCAGCGCAGTGGGGCCTCTTGGTGTGATGATGGTCGCGAGCTGCGGTGACTGTGTGGAGGGGCTGTGGGACGGCCCTCCCTGACTGGGCGCCGGGTTCGGGTTCGGCGTCAGCTTGACGTCGTCGTCGCCGCTCTTGTGATCACAACGGTGTGCGTCAAGAAAGGTTACGGGAGTAGGCGCGATGACCTTCTCAGTGTGCCCGAGTCCTAACTGGCCGCAGGTGTTATCGCCAAAAGCAAAGAGCCGCCCAGTCCGAAGCAGGACGAAGCTGTGGTGACCTGCCGCCGCGATGGAGTTGATCGGCAGACCAAAGAGGAGGGAGATAGAGCGGAAAGCTGGTTGGGCGGGCGCCATACGGGATCCACTCAGCTGCCCACAGTGACCACGACCGCAGGCGTACACGGCGTTGCGGGTCAGCGTGAGCAGTAACGTGTGCTCGGCACCGCAAGCGACAGAAGTGATGAGGACGGCGCCATCGGACGCTTGGGCCTTGCGCTTCGGGGCACCTCTCTGATGCATCTCTGCGAGAACCTCGACAGAGGGGTTCAACGGTGCGTACCACGTGGCGCCACCCTCTGTGCCGTGGCTCACACGTGTACGAGTCGCTGTGCTGCGGAGCGTACTCTCATCCGCCACCGCCGTCGTCATCATCTTGTCGCTCACGATGGACGCGGCCGTATTGTGCGAATACCCAAATCCAGGCACACGCTGTGGTGAGGTGAGCGGTGGGATCGTGTTCTGGTCACGGACGGGCGTCGGCATCCGCCAGACAGTGCCGTTGCCTAGCTGACCATAAGCATTATCGTAGCCAAGCGTGTAGACCGCACCGGAAAGCGTGCAGAAGACGATGTGCGCGTCGCCGGCGCTGACATCGACCACGACCGCCTCGTCGTCGCTGTGTGCGTCTTGAGGCATCAGTGGCTTACCGTGCTGATCAGGCACGTTCGGCGCTACCAAAAGGAGCGTACCGCTCTCCAGCAACACAGCACCGTAAAATGAGCGGCAGAACACAGACTTGATCACGACATCGCCATCCGCCACGTAGCGCTGTGTGACAGCCTCCACAGCTTTGGCCCAATGTAGCGCGTCACAGGCCTTCTGCTCTGGTGAGGGAAGCTGCTGTGGTTGATCTAAACACGAATGAGGGACGGCCGTGTGGCCCTCCATGATGCGAGCGGCGTCCGCTGACGTCGGCAAGAAGCTGAAGCTTGACATAATTCTTGTCCTTTCTTACTTACCCTTTTTCTCTCTGTTTGACTCAATTCAGGTTTGTTTGCTTTTCTGTTTTCCGCTCACAATTCGAAGGCGGTAACAAAAATAAAAAAACAATACAAGCGGAACAAGAACCTCTCTGTGGATACGATGGTAACAGGCGTGATGAGGAGAAGTCATGAAGAAAGAGAAGAGCGTAGTGTGGGGAGTTTGGGTGTGCTTGGAGTGTGCCGAGTGTGCCAAGTGTACCTCGAAGGGGAGTGTGACGCACTCAAGCGGCGGCGCGTCAAGGGAAGCACAAATCATCGCGCCTACCCTTTTCCTCTCGTCTTTGGCAGCACTTGGGTAGGCGCGTGTGACCACGTCAAACAGCTTCTCCGTCGCCGAATTACTGACGCTCAACTCAGCCACTTGATAAAATGCTTCTCGGTATCTCTTTGTGTGGTGGGTGTTGGGAAATAATGAACACGCGATAGCGCGTGCTTCACTGTATCTCTTCATGCATGTTTTGTTTTATTTTATTTTTTAATAAGAGGAAGACGAAAAGAATGAAGTAAGTACACATTACCGTACGACACGAGCACTAGAGAGTTTCGCAGCTTGATGCCTCCTCATTAGTCGTCAACTTTTGGATAATAGAAAAAAAGACGGAGGCGCTCAACAACAACAACAAAAAGACAGAAAGAGGAGCACGCCGCGCACACACGTCGAGACGATTCCCGTGTACGCACAGTCTGCTGGAAGCGGCATAATCGACTTCGGCGCCTGCAGGAGACAGTGAGGAAGAGAGAAAACCGCATCTACTGAGATGACGAACCTGGTGTGTTGTGCTCTGCCGTGTACTTTGAGGCCAAGTTGAGGACATCAGCAAGCAGAAAGAATGAGCCGCAGACGAACACCTGCGCGGGTTTCGACGCATCCTCCCGCTCACTCGCCGCCGGTACGACGAGATCAAGGACGTTCTGCATGTCAGCGAAGGGGCGCGCACAGGGCAGGCACGGCACCTCGCGGTACAAATTACGCCAGCACTCCGTCATGGCTGCCGTGGCTTCACGCATCTGGGCCGCACGCGCCTCGGCGTCGCTCTTGTCTGCGGATTTGGAAGTCATCTTGGGGGGATCGATCTGCACAAGCACGACCTTGCAGAAGTGCGGTACGTAAGGCATAAACGACTTGAGCACGTGCTGCGGCTCGCGCGATGAGTAGAAGAGCAGCACACGGCGCGGATTGGGATCACCCGTCTGCGCGGCGCTTGCACTGAGGAACCATGCGGCCGCGTGCTGGAGGCTTTCTGGTGTGTGGGCACCGTCCAAGTACAAGGTCATATCACGACCGCCGTCGATCGGCAGCACCTGCGAGCGCCCTGCGTATGTCATGGTTTTCAGCACCTCTTTCTCGACTTGATCAAGGGGAGAGGCCGGGGGAATGCCGGCCATGTGGCGCGCGGCCATGAGCGCGATCTTGCTGTTCTCGACCGCGTGATCGCCGCCGATAGCGAGGCGAGGCCAGCTGCGCAGTGGGAACACGTCCTTGGTGAGCACCAGCAACGGTGCCTCCACTTCTCGCGCGTGCTTCTCAAGAACTGTGCAGATACGGGGATGGTCGGGCTGGGGCGAGGCGAGGCACAGCACGCCCTTCTTCATAATGCCGGCCTTCTCCATGGCGATTTCCTCCAGCGTGTTGCCGAGAATATCCATGTGGTCGTAGCCGAGGGCGGTGATGATGGAGACTTCAGAGGGCACCACGTTGGTGGAGTCCAGACGGCCGCCGAGGCCCACCTCGATGACCGCAATGTCAACATTTTCCGCATCGATCGCGTGAAGGCAGACGAGGAACATAATGCGAAAAAAATTCGCGCGTGAGGCGACTTCGCGGTCCAGCAGGCTGTCCGAATACTGCAGCGCTTGAAACCGATCGTAGAGTTCGAAAAAGTAGCGCGCGAAGGTGTCCTTGGGCAGCTTCTCATTGTCGATGAGGATGCGCTCGCGAATATCCGTCAGGTGCGGTGAGGTAAATAGGGCCACCTTGAAGCCGTACGCCTTGAGCAGCGCCGCTGTGTACGCGGAGGTCGTGCCCTTACCCTTCGTTCCTGCCACGTGGACAAAACGAACCTTTTCAAGCACCGGCTTCATGTTCAGACGATCAATAAGCCGCATCGTCACTTCCATGTTGTTGGGGCACGGCTTAGGACGGGCAGCGGTGATGCTGTCGACGATGCGCAGCATATCCTCGAAAGAGCGGCCCTCGCGTCGACGGCCCTCGCCGTCCTCATCCTGGTTACCGTTCCCGCCGCGACTCTTTTCGCGTACATCGCCCTTGACAGCAAACGTCTCACCGAGGTTGCGGTACGGATTGGGTCTCGCCCCCTCCGCTGCCGACGACGTGTCCGTGGGCGAGTCTGGACGGACACCTTTGTGCAGCGTAGAGGCAGACATGCGTGCGGCGACGAGAGCGGGTAGGAAGATAGCCGAGCTCGCACTCGTCAGGCTCCGGGATGCGGCGAGAGAACGACGTTGTAGTGCAGGTCGACAGTCACAGCACGATGTCGCGGTGGATGCGGCGGTGGTGCTCGCCTGGCGGGACCCGCGGCAGGAAGAAGGTGTAGATGAGAAGATGGACGAGCGGGAGGCGATACAACGAGCACGCGTCACGTACATGCCACAGAGTACCGTTTGCCCTTTGATGTTGGGGTCGATACGGAGTGACAGACAAACGAAAAGAAAAAGAGAAAAGAGAGAAGACAGGAAGTAGGGAAAGCCCTTCAATCTTCGTTTGCAGAAAAAACGAGGAGCCTTCACTAAGAATTGTGTGAGTGCGAAGACGTGGAGCAGAGAGGGCACGCGTCCGGAGGGAGTGACACACGGAGAAGTCAAGCCAGTCAGCTCCGCGTGCGTTTCGGCGAAAAGTACTGCATTCGTTCGGTTGTTCGTGTGGGAAAGAATGGGAAAAAAACGCGGCGTATCGGAGGCAGGAGTGAGAGTATAAAGAGGCGGATTGTTGTTGTTGTTGTTGTTGTTGTTGTTGTGTGTGTGTGTAAGAGAGGGAGTCAGAAATTAGGTTCGGCTGCACGATGGATGCGCTAGCACGAATTTCTCCTCACGAGTGCGTGTGTCGTCGATGGTGCTAAGAAGGAGAAAGCGAGTCTCCGCCGTGAGCAGAACGGGAAAAAAAAAGACTGGCGTATGCGTTCGTCTTCACTTCATTTGTATTTAAGGGTCTTCTCGTTCGTTGGTGTTGCGGCTAACATAGCTGATAGCATTTAAAAAACCGAAACAAAAAAACGATGAAGACGAAGCGCCATGAGGTGCGAATGTGAAGTGGCGCGCGCAAGGTGTGCGGGTGTGTGCGCGGAGTGGATGGGCGTCCTCACAGAATGATCACATCGAGCGAGTCTTTCGAGCTTGTCTTTTTCGGTGATGATTGGCTCTTGCGGTTCGTGGTCGGCCCTGTCGTCTGAGCACGTGTCGCCTTGGCGGTTCCTCCTCGGTGCGTGCTTGTGCGGTTGGGTTGTCGAGTCTGTACACTCGTCGTCTTCATCCTGTCCGCACCACCTTCGTGCACCTCGACGATGTTGGCCACCTCGACGCGAAAACCGCACCGCTGCAGACAGTCGTTGATGCACATCTGCTTCGCGCTGAGGGAGTCACTGGGGCTCTTCACCTCCATCAGCCGAAACGTATCTCGAGAAGCGTCGTCTGCACACCCCACGCCAGTGTCACGCGGTGGCTCACACCCGTCCTCGCCCGCTTCAAAGGCACAAACCGGAGGCGTGTGAGCTCGGCTACGCCAGAAGACCAAGTCCGGAAAGCCTGAGAACTTGACGCTGTAGCCTTCGGTGAAAGGTTCCAGATACAGATGACGCAGCAAGCGTATGAGCGGCTGCTGCGGCACGGCGTGCAGAAGGTCTAAAAGCGGAAATCCGCCAAGATCAACACGGAAGTGATCAGCGAGTTCACTCTGCTCCAGTACCTGAGTGATGGCGTCGATGGTGACGTGTCTCTCTGCGGTTGGCGAACGTTCGGATGTGTCGCGGTTGGCATCACCGGTTGTTGCCGTCGCCCACTCTGTGTGAGCGTGCGTGTGTTTGTGCACAGCATCCGTCGGCGTGGTAGTCATGGTACTCAGGTGAGGTTGGGAGAAGCCTGTCACGATTGACGACGTCGTCGAGGCTTCCATCACAGACTGCGACAGGGCGACCTGCGCAGCCGCCGCAGCGTCGTCATCGCGATCGTCGCTGTCGGAGAACAAGGCTGAATCTTCGGCTTCGTCATCACGTCTGCACTCGCTTGTTTTCGACGGCACTGCCTTCGCAGTCTCCTCCTCGCCGTCACCCTTATCTGTGTCGTCAGTTTTCCCTGCCTTCGTATGTTGGTCTCGGTTGTGTGGGGCTCGCTCAGCTCCTACCGCGCCCACACGCACAGGACGACGACGTTGCGGTCCGCTATCACTTCCATCGTTGTGCACGCGCGCCGCCACGTACCGCAGCAGTGTCTCTTTCGAGCATCGAGCCAGGTAGTTCAGACGATCGTCAATCGCACGTCGCCGTGAGAAGCAGAACTGCACGCTAGAGAGCACGTCGAGAGGCGCCTCCTGGAAGGGTGTGAGCCACGCATAGTATGGATCAACGTCAATGGCACGCGAAGCCGCCGCAGCCGTACCGGAAGCCGGTGTGGTGCTGTGTGAGCACTCCGTCCCGCTGGTCATGCGTGGAGAGAACGGCGCATAATAGCAATCCCACAGAAGCGCACGTGCAGCCAGGGCGACCCACGCGCCTTCACAATGCGCGCCACGCCACTGACCCCACACGGCCGAGTCCGTCTCGCACGCTGCAGTCGTCGATGTTGTAGACGGTCGTGTTCGCTTTCGCGAGAACGGTCGATGCGTATCTTCTCCATGCGGTGTTGTGGTGGGTCTCTCATTCCACATCTCCAGGCACCGGCGTCGCACGTACTCCTCGACGCCTGCGGGTGCAGCAGAAGAGCCGTTGTGTGCTCTGTACAATGTCTCGACGTTTGCACGGCCACCTCTTTCGCCCTCGTCTTCCTCCTCGTCGTCGCGATCTCCACAGGCGGCTGCCGTAGACACTTTTGGGCTTGTACCTTGCAGATCATCGCGACTGTGATCGGAGACGTGCGCATGGTCGCACTTACCTCGCCCTGTCGTGCGTGCAGCGGAGACGGGAAGACGCGAGGACGGGGCGCGCCAGAGTTGCGGATCAAGGGCATCACGGCAGCCTTCAAACCACACGAAAGGGACCTCCTTCACCGCCGTCGTGAAGGCCTCCAGCGAGCCAGGAAGCGGCGTCCACTTCCGAAGTCGGATGTGAAGACGCCGCAACAACTTCTCCTGCACTAGGCGGTCAGCGCGCCGACAGCAGCGCGGCAGTAGTGCCTCCATCACCGCGTGGTACGCCGCGATGTCGTGTGAGAGGGGAAACGTCGACCGCAGCAACCGGCAGCGCCGCTGCACGTCAACAGGAAGCTGCGCGAGAAGCGTCGCGTCGTCCGCTGAGGCGAGCGCGTCGGATGAGCGATCGCAACGTGTGAAACGAGAGTTTGTATTTCGTAGTTGTGCATCCGTGCGGCGCGAAGCAACCGTCGCGTGTTGTGCGACGTCATTTTCCTTTTCGTCCCTCGCATTGCAGTTCAAGTACGGCACACTGTGAGAGATACAGAGACGGTCTGCGAGACGGTCTGCGAAGACCACGAGCGCACGTAGCGAGGCAGCAGACGCGCTTGTCTTCTCACCACCTGCCGATGGCGACAGGGCCTCATTTCGCTGTGGCGCGTGCTTTGTTTTCTCTGCTTTTCGCACCGCGCACGGCGATGGTGGTGGGATCGCTGTCGTGTGGCGTTCCCGTGACTCGCTCGCGTGTGTGCCCGCTGCTGCCCAGATGGTGTACCAACGCGCGTGCGCCACCTCTAGCACCTCCATGGCCTCCTCGTGTTGCTGGAGGTGGGTGAGGTTCAGTGCGAGCCTCTGACGCCATTCTCCGTGCTTCTCGGGGCGGTAATAGAAGCGAAACGATGCCGCAGTCAACGCGGCAGTGGTCGCCGCACGCGCAGCGGCAGAGATCTTTGTACGGCGCGGTGGAAGCCCACGCACAGAGGAGGAAGATGTGCGGGCTTGACCCGTATCCGCACCTGGTGCACTCACGCCAGTCGGAAGTGAGGATGCGGATGATGGTGGGGGATGTAAGGTGAAGAGTGGTTCTTCAGTGAGAACGCGCAGGCAGACGTTGGCTTCCTTGTACAAACGCCGAGATTGCAGCACGGCGACGAGCAGTTCGAGATAGGCGAACCAGCGATAGAGCGGTAGAAACTGGAGAAGATGTTGGGCGAAGAGACCGTACTGCTGGAGAACTTCGCGAAGCGTGCACGTCGCACGACCGGTGGCGGAGGGGGCGTGTCGATCAGAGGGGGGTGTGCGGTGTTCTGTGCTGGCCAGGTGCGCCTCATGCTTCACACGATCGATGGACGCCATCGCGCGGGTGTACCAACGTTGGACAAGCGCCACATCACGCAGCTGTTGTTTGACTGGCGATGACGCGGACGCGTCTGTCAGCAAGAAGAGCTCTTGATGCGCCAGTAGTGCTTCCTGGTAGTCGTCAAGTGCCTTGACAGATGGAAAAAGGATCAACTCCGCACGCTGGCTACCTAGGCGAGCTCGCACGCAGTGCGGTGGAAATAACCGCGATGGTCGAAGTGATGACGGCGGCTCCTGACATGCGCTGCCGGCACCGGCCACCGACTCAACCGCCGCCCTATTCTCGACGAGGGTTGGCTGAGGCACAGTGCGGCGATGAGGTGTGAGGCTGTCCTCTCGCGCGGACTCTGCTGACCACCACCAGGGAGGTAGCCACGACGAGGTTGGTGATTGTGGTGCGGCTGTCTCTCGAGTCGAGGCATCCGTGCCGCTACGAAGTCGGCGAAGCAGCATCGCACATGCCAGACGATGGCGTGCGTGCGTTGCAATAAGAAGGAGCTGCGGACGCGTCAGCAACAGGGAGGACGGAAGGGCCACAGCCAACGAAGAAGCGGCTGCCGCCGTCGCGGCGCTGTTCATCGCCATCGTCGCCAGCACGCCGCCTGCGCCGAGATTGCCGCTCAAAGCGTGAAACAGCACTGCGAGCGCATGCACATGACGCTTCACAGTCGTCGGAATGGTGTAGAGAGAGCCGATGTGAAGCTGCCACAGCGCCGCCACAACGGACGCGGTGTCCTGGGACGACTCATGTCGCGCGACCACGCTCACCACTGTGCTGTTGGTGCTTTCATCGCCTACGGTGGTGACGGCAGTAGATGCGTGTTCGCGGTATCGCTGTTCAATCAAGTATTGAAGAATCTCGCGCTTTCGGACAGGAATGAGGGTGGACGCGGCCACGGTGCTGCTCCGCGGCGCAGCAGGTGCGGTGACTGGACCGGCACGCGTTCGCTTACGCTTCCCATGTCCTTCGCCGGATACGCGCGCATCGCGTTCGTCTCCTGGGTCGTCACCATCCTCATCCTCGTCTGCCCTCGCATTGACGTTTTCACCGCTCCTCGCATTCGCTCGATGGAGCACCGACTGCGCGGCGTCAGTGGCATCCATGGGTGGCGGCGGTGCGGTAGTCGGGTGATAGTGATAGTAGAGTGCGAAGGCCAGTGTCCGCAGTTCACGGACGCGCACCGCATACAGAAGCCCGAGCAGCTCGCGGCCTGCAGCGGTCTCCTCGACTTGGGAGAGCGGCATCGGGGCTGAAGGCGACAGCCCAGGTGCTGCGTCGGCGTGCGCTGGAATCTGATTGCGGTAGCGGAGAGCGACGGGGTAGAGCGCGGTCAGCAACGCGCTGACACGCCGTCCGTTGTTGTGCCTCAGCAGCGTGTGTGGCTGAGTGGAGGCCGCTGCCCCAGCGGCATCCGCTCTCGCTTCCTCCTCACCTCGCCAGGCTGTGTGAGAGAGGAGCTCAAGCGCTTGCTGAACATGGAGTTGATCGCCGTACTGCGCTATCAGGTGTTCTTGTGTGAAGCTCGACGGTTTACGCAGCGCCATGCGAATAAGGAGCTCCGTCGCCTCCAGTCGCATTCGGCTCTCTCCCGCGACTTCCGCAGTGCCATCTGCAGATTCCTCCTGTATGTCGCCTTTCATCGTGGAGAACGGTGGAGGGGCGAGATCGAGAATGCTGCGCGCGGTCACAAGCGCGGGTACAGACAGGCCGGGGCCAGCGTGACGAAGAACGTACCACATTACCGCGTGCAAAGCATCCGTCAGCAAAAACGAAAATGTGTGTTGACTGGCGCAGGACAGCTCCTGCTCTGCTTGCCGTCGTGGGTCCTGACGTGTTGTAGGCGCTGGCGGCGTGGAAGTAGATGTTGTCGAGCACGTTGATGCCGCATCCGCGTGCGTGTCTGATTCGTTCTCCGTCTCGGCAACGGTCGTGGCATGGGCGGTGGTCTGTCTCGAGGTATCTTTCGCCGCGCTCACGTTGCGTTCCGCATCCATCCTTGTCTTTGTGGAAGAGGACAGAGTCGTGGCCTTCACGGCCTCTGTGTACGCATCGGTTAACAGCGACCACGCGTGCCGTGCGGCGCTGATAGCGGATCGAGGGAAATAGAGACGCGTAGCCGACGCTCCCACGCCGCTCTCCCCTTCTTCGCTCTTGTCAGTTTTTTCGTTTAATGTCGTCATCACGTTGTTTAGCGGGTGAGCTGAGACGACTACAGCGACGGGTGGCGATGTGGCGGGTGGGTCTGCATGACAACGAGCGATTTCATCTTGACTGACATCTGCCCATGTGCGCGCATCCTCATCGCTTTCCTCGCGTCTTGACCTCTTCGCGCGGGGCACCACGCTACGCGCCTCAGCCGGGACGGTCGAATTAGAGTTATCGACAGATAGGAAAGAGTGGTGCGAGCGGCTGCCTTCAGCGTCCACGTCAATGTCCGCCTCGAAGGCCAGAAAAGGATCAGGACTGCCGAATAGCGTGTGCTCGTCGCTCATCTATACGGAGACAAGGCGCGTGTGCGTGTACGTGTGTGGGTGGGTGTGGTATCCGTCGCAAGAGCAGCAAAGGAAAACAGAGAGAGAGGGAGGGAGAGCTTTGAAAGCACCGAAAAAAAAAAAAAATGAGTGATGTATGTATGACTCTGTATGCTGTCTGTACCGTCGTGCCGTGACCAAGGCAATCCAAAGGACAAGGAGTGAGAGAACGGTGCGTGAAGTGCGCCCCGGGAAAAAAAAAAAAAGCAGTGCGTCGAAGAACACACGCTGGACAATGACCCACAGAGAGAGAGACAGAGAGAGATGATGAAGTGCGGAGGTAGGGGGGGTGAAAAAAAAACAGACCTTTGACCTCGATAAACAGAGAGCAAAGCAAACGCACGACCAAGTTCATCGGCTTTCAACATTTGAAATGAGTGAAGTCGAATGATCAATCGTTTGTTTTTTGTTTGTTTGTTTGTTTTTTCTCTCTGTGCTTGAAGCAGTCGAAGGTGGGCCATGATGGGGTATCCGCGGCGCACAAGCCCCCGAATAAGCCATCTTGTATCGCGGCTCGCGCCGTTCCTTCTTTACGTGCATGAGTGGATACACTTTGTTCTCGTCACATCACAGGATGCGGGGGAGCGTATCTGCCGGAAAGGATAGCACGTCCATTTGAGAGAGAGATTTCGGAGTACGCATGCGCATTAGATGGTGCGCTGACGTGTGAATGCAGGAGCGGGTGAGAAGTCATGCTCTTCCGCTCGGTCTCACGTGTTGTCTTCGCATCCGACGATTATACCCCCAGTGCCGCTTTGTATAAATAATGAAGAGAGCGACAAGTGTGCCTTGCTTGCCATTTACTCACATGACCAGCTCACTAACACAGCGCGGAGCGAAGCGCACTTAGAACAAAAAGAAAAAAAAAAAGAAGGACCCACGTTCAACAGACTTGATAAAGCAGAGAGAACAGAATGAGACACGAACCGAAACAGGCAGACGCAGCGGTATCACTTAAACAAAAAAGAGTGGTCCGCATTGTCCATGTCTGCTGTTTGAGAGACACCGATACTGAACACCTTGAATCCAATCTGCTTGAGCGCGGCCGCGTCCAGTATCAGACGGCCATCAAAGATGAATGCGGGCTTCTGCATGCTCTCGTAGATGCTCTTGTAGTTGAGGCTGCGGAACTCATCCCACTCCGTCAGCACCAGCACTGCCGAGGCTCCCGCACTGGCGGCAGCGGCCGTGTGCTCGACCACGACATTCGCACGCAAGAAGTGCATCAAACGATCCTCCATGTCCATCGTCGCACCCTGGCTCTTTGCGCCGAGCAGCCTCGGGAGGTGAAGCTCCACTTGGTTTTGATTGATGTAGTGCTCAAGGTCATTGAAGATGGTCTGCTCAGTGACCTTGGGGTCATAAATGTGCAGCTTCGCGCCTTCCTGTAGGAGGCGTGCACACATGTAGATGGCAGGGCTCTCACGGGTGTCACCAGTGTTCTTTTTAAAGGCGAATCCGAAAATCGCGATCCTTTTGTTCCGCACCGTATCAAAGCAGCTGTGCACCACATGCTTGTAGAAGCGCTCCTTCTGGTAATCGTTGATCGTGAGCACTGTCTCCCAGTAGGCGGCCGTCTCGCGCAATCCGAGGGACTCGCAGAGGTACACCAGATTGAGAATATCTTTTCGAAAGCACGAACCACCAAAGCCGACGGACGGGCTCAAGAAGTAGCTGCCGATGCGCTTGTCCTTGGAGATCGCATCACGGACTTCAAGAATGTTGGCGCCAGTCTTCTCGCACAGTGGGGTGATGGAGTTAATGGAAGAAATGCGTTGGGCCAGGAACGCGTTGGCGACCAGCTTGGAGAGCTCACTCGACCATAAATTCATCGTGATGATGCGCTCCGCGGGAATCCAGTTTTCGTACACCGAAGACAACTTGGCGATGGCCGCCGGATCGCTTCCGCCAATCAGCACGCGATCCGGATGTGTAAGATCGTTGATGGCGGTACCCTCTGCGAGGAACTCCGGGCTGCTGAGGATCGAGAAGGTCGCGCGGCTCTCGTGCACCGACTGAAGCGACGAGAGGATGGCCTGAATCGACACACTGCATCGCACGGGTACGGTGCTCTTCTCAACCACGATCACATGGCCCTCCTTGACAGTCTCCGCAATCAAACGCGCGCAGCTCTCAATGTAGGTGAGGTCGGCTGCGCGGCCCGCACCAATGCCCTGTGCCTTCGTGGGTGTGTTGACAGAGATAAAAATGATGTCCGCTTGCGCTAGCACGCTTGAGTCGTGCGTGAAAAAAAGATTCCGATCACGCACCTCGTACACGATATCAGCCAGACCAGGCTCGAAAATGGGGAGTGCGTCGCGCGCGTGAGGTGTAGTCGGTTTCGGCGAGTTCCACGCGTCAATGCGCGGCTTGAAGATGTCAAAGACGGTGACATTCAAATGAGGGCACTGCTGTGCCATCACGGCCATTGTGGGGCCTCCAACGTAGCCCGCGCCGATGCACACGATATGAAGGGGCTCCTTGGAAGCGGGCATGGCGGCGTCTGTGGGAGGGGTAAAAGGGAAAGGAGGAACCGCAAGGAGGTGTGAGAAGAAATGTGCGCCTCGAGAGTTTTTTGTTTCACTCGAATCAGTGTCTGGATTGAGAGAGAGAGAGGTGTTCACGTACAGCTTCGTCGCCTTTCTGTACTAGTTTTTGAGGTGCGTTTTGCCGCAGTGTCGAGCACAAGTGTTTCACTTAGATAGAAAAAAGAAGAGAAGGAAACGAGACAGGAAGTCAAGAAAGAGGAGAGTTCAAAAACAAAACAAAAATTGGAGAGATAGTGTTTTGATGGCTAGTCAAGTTGATCAGAGTACTTATCTACGTTTGGCTCAGATGTACGTGGGAGCTATATCCGAGGGTTCTATGACGGAGTATTGGTTGAAGAGAATGGTGACCGGTGAATGAAGCCAGCGGGAGAAAGGGGAGAAGTTTAGGTCACATTCCAAAGCGGAGCCGAACGCAGACTGTGCGTGCAGGAGGGGGGTTCTTGTGAGAGAAAGCAGATGCAGAGTGCGGAGCCTCACCGCTCTGTTGTGGTACCTCGAAAGCGCCGGGACTGAGAAAAGGGGTCGTGCTGGGAAAGGCGAGAGAGAGATCAACAGAGTCACAGACGTTCTGTCCGGAAGAGATGCGCGGTGTTCGCAGACCGTACATTTTATTTATATATTTATTTATTTATTTATATATTTTTGTGTGTTGCACCCGACGGTGTTGTAGGAACGAGAAAAAGCGAGAGAACTCTGTAAACGGGGAAAAGAGACAGTTAAACCACACCTTGTCCCCAGAAGCACAAAGAACAAGAACAAGAACAAGTGGTACGCACGGTTCCAAAGTGGCGAGAAAGAATTTAAACTATCGTGTGGATCAAACGAAAACGCAAGCGAAAACGGAAACGAGAGCGAGAACAAGAACGAGTGTCGGCGACAAGCATCCCACCTAGTATGCTTTGCCAACGTTCACAGGGTTTCCTTTTGCGCCGCTTGTTCGCCGTCGCTCATGTTGTGGTTCCACATGTTTCGTCTTTTGTTTGTTTGTTTTAGAGGTCAAGCACGTTGCGCCGTTGAGCGAGGAGCTCTCTCCAGCGGTACAGCGCCTCGGTGGCGGTGGGCCTCTCGAGAGGATTCAAATTGAGCAGTGAAGACATGAAGCGCTCAACAGGCTCACCAACGGCGAGGCGTAAGTCACGCCTCTCCCATTCATCAAGGGTCTTGACAGCACCGGTGCGGCTGTCGGCAGCTTCCCCGCGTGCGGTCCTCTGCGTGGCGGTCTGCTGCAGGGTTGGCAGTGGCGGGTCATCGGCTTTCGCGGTCGCACCGCTGTCTTCTGTGTCAAGGCAGTGCTGCTCCTTCATTGCTGTTGTGGCAAGCACAAACGCACGCCCAACACGCGCACCGCCGAATAGCATGCGGCCGGTCAGAAGTTCGTACAATAGACAGCCGCACGCCCACATGTCGACGGCGAGCTCCGCCCGTCGAAGCTGCTCTCGCGCGGCGACAAAGACGGCCTCTGAGAGAGAGGCTTGGCTGCGCGGTCGGCCACTCAAGAAGCTACCCGTCGCACCTGCGGTGCTCGTTGCTGGTACGGTGGTGGTAGGCGTCGAGAGGCTCGCCATCGTGACAGGCAGCACATCCGTATTTAGTCCTGCCAGCTCGTCATGGAGTGGCTGCTGCTGTTGCTGCTGGATCGATGCCTCCTCTGCCTCATAACGGGCGTAGACATCGTCGAGGACCGCATTGAGTACCTGATAGCGGCGCTTCGGAAAGAGCATCTCTGGGGGTTGGATGGCCTCTGTTCCCCTGCCGCTTCCCCAGCGACCGGCCAAGAAGCGGGACTCGCCGCTCTCCACGTCACGGGCGAGCGCGCGAAGGTCGTCCTCATCGCACGTATCACTGGACCCGAAATCGCCAACGCGCACGTGCAGACGAGCGCGTGCGCTGCCATCTGATGCCGTCACGTCAGCGACGAAGATGTTGTCTGCCTTGATATCACCGTGGCGGATATTGCGCTGATGCATGAACGCGACGGCTTCCAGCACTTGGGTAAAGACATCCGCACACTGTAGGAAGAGCTGATTCTCCGTGGCGTCATCGAGCGCGTCACCGGCAGGGGCCGCCGAGAAAGGTTGCTGCACGGACAGAGCCGGTGCGCGCTTCGTTAAGCCGCGCCGCTGTCCCTCGTCGGCTGCGTCTTCTAGGGACGTGGGTTTTTCCATCAGCGGTGCGCAGCCGGGCGGGTACTTTGTGACGCGCCAGCGCTGCACCGATCCGGCCTCGTAGTGCGGCATGGCCAGAAAATACTCGTCCTCTGTGCAGCCAAAGCTGAGCACTTCCACCACATGCGGATGACCACGGAGACGCAGCATGTTCAAGACCTCTGCGTGTACCGTGGGCAGCATGCCGCCCTCGCTCCCCTGTAGCGACAACGGGAGCATCTTGAGCGCTATATTGGGGGTCTCGGCAAATGTCCGCCGAGCGAGCTCACGGAACGTAGCGACGCGGCTGCCCTTGTGTGCGTGTGCGTGTTCTGTCGCCGCTGTCGACGAGCACGAGGAAGGACACGGCGCCGGCGAGGGTGTGGCTGTGGTCACGCTCGTGCTGGGCGGTCGGCGTGTTGGTTGATAGTGTGCGGCCATGACGGAGCCGTAGCCGCCGGTGCCGAGCCGTCGATGAACTTCCAGTGAGGTGAGCAACGTGCGGTCAGGCAGCAGCAGCCACAACAAGACGCCCAGGCCCACTGCGAGAGGCTGGCTGCCGTAGTCGTCGGAGCCGTAACAGGCGTTTTCCCTCGCATCCTTTGATGAGGCGCGCGTCGCGCTGCTCGTTTCGCGCCAGAGCCGCTCCGCTGTGGGTCCAAATTGAGCCACAAGCCACTGCCGCAGCAGCTCCGACACCGTGCGCTGCACTTTGCTGTGCGTGTGCAGATACTGGCGCAGGCTTCTCAGCACGTGGTACGACGAGGGGCCTTGAGGTGCGGGCGTGAGCTGCGCGGCGCCGAGTCGGCGGCTGGCACGCTCGCCTGACGCGGACGCCTTGTGGTGATCACCGCCCGCGGCGTGGGAGATGAGACTCGTCAGCACACGCGGCTGGATGGCGTACGTAGCGGGGAGTTTGCGTTGCATCAGCGCAGACACAGTGAAGCCATAGCTGATCATGCCACCCCGTCTTTGGATGATGAGACTGCAGATGTTAAGAATGAGTTCCGCGGTGACGGCGGGCGACAAGGCGTACTTTCCGAGGGTGGGCGAGCTGGGCGTGCGCTGGGACTTGTTCTTGCGATCGGCGGCCGCCGCTACAGCAGCAGCCGTTGTGGTGTTTGTACCGAGGATCGTTGCCAGCGAGGACGCAGTGCCTGTCACACCGGTAAGCGCGAGTGTCGAGAAGGACGGTGAGCCCATCGCGCAGGCCGTGTGGCTGTCATTGGGGGACATACTGAACGGGAGTGATGTGTTCGCCGCGTGTGTGCTGTCGTTCGGAGACGTGTGGTTCGCATTGGCTGCACTTGGCGTGGGAACGGCCAAACGCATTCGCGCAAGCGGTACGCGTGCGCCAGATCCTGTGTCGACCTCTGAAGCGGCAGGTACAGAAGTGGGCGCCGCCGTGGCCATCAGCTCTGTACTGAGTGACGCTTGGCGACGGAGGGAGTCCTGCCGTCGCAGGGTGGGCACCACCCGCTGCACCTTCTGCACGGGTATGCTGGGCGGCTTCACGCTTAACGGCGCGCCTGCCGAAGACGATGCGGCGGTCGAGGAAAGACCCGCAGAGGAGATAGAGTGACGGCGTTGACGCACGCCGGTGTGCTCCGGTTTGCCGCCACCACTACCGCGACTCGCTGCGGAGCGCCCACGCACTGGTCCAAGCGACGAAGTCACAGACAAGGATGCGCTCTGTCCGATCGACGAACGACAACGACCGAATGTCGTGCCACGCCCTTTCGGAGCGACGGGAGTTGCCGCCGCTAGTCTTTCGTGCTTGTGGCTGCTGCGCGGTGCAGAGCGTTCTGCCTCGGATGTGACGGTGGTGTGTGCATCCGTTGCCGGTGTGACAATCAGCTTCGGCACCGGCTGCACGGCCTCGTTGACGTCCTCTTCATGGCGATCGTCTTGATCAGCACTGAGGGCCGCAGCCTGTACATCCAGCGCGAGCGGGGACGTCTGTGCCATCGCCGCGCTCTGTGAAGGACGCAAGCCCGTCGCTGGGATGGGCAGAGGCGGTCGGCCGCCGCTGCTCCTCGGCAGGCCGGCGTGCGGCGGCGACTGCTGATTTGTAGCCGTATGTGTTGTGGTGGTCGTGGCCATTGTTGTGCTCGCATTTGTTGTGCTGGCCGAGCCCACGTTGGGCATCGGCGCCATCGGTGGCAACGCGTGTGGACCAGATGAGTGTATGACGGGCGGCAGTCCAGTCGGCGCCGTGTTCGGCGCCGTGCGATCCGCCTTGGGGGTGGGTGAAGCCGTGGCGCCGTACGCCGCACGTCCAACGCAGGTCGTTGCCTCTGACTGCGCCATACCCGTGTCGCCACTGGAAAGAAAGTACAGAGGCGGTCCGAGGCTGCCGAGGGACAACGCGGGCATCTTGAACGGGACAGCCGCAGCCGCAGCGGGGACGGTCACAGGTGAAGGGACGGGGTCTTGCGCTGTGGCGTGGAAGTCCCCCGGTGCTGCCGGCATGGACGGAGAAACCGACGACGCAGGACACGTGTTGGCATCGTTTTCGGCGCATGAGCCGCCTAAACGACTCGTTGTCAAGGCAGAGCCTGGCGGTGAGGCGGTGAGCGTGAGCGAGGCACCAAGCGGTGAGCTCGTCTCATCAGCATGGGTCGGAGACGATGGTCGGCTCGACGTTGTGCGACGCGGCTCACCCTGCCACTGCGCACGGTTGCTGCTGTTGCCAGTAGCGGATCCACCTTCACGATGGTGGCCCGCTCCCACCTCCCTCTCGTGCGCATCACCTCCTGTTCCGTCGGCCGGCTGCGCCGTCCTCGACTTGTTCATGTCCGCTGTCGCCGCGGCTGCCGTGGTGTTGAAGAGGAGCGCAGCTTCCTGGGCAGCGCCTGTGTCACCCGATGAAGCGTAGTACAACGCCGGACCCAAGCCGGAAAAGGACAGCTTGGGCAAGGCCAAGCCCGTGCTCGCCGTGGGAGATAAGACCGGTATCGCTGACGCAGAAGACGGAGTGGGAACTACGGGCGGTACATCACAGCGTATCGCCTCTGCGCATGCGGATTGCCTTGTGTCGATGATCGGCTCTCTTGATGGACGACTGTCCTCACCTTCACCAAGACTGCCTCGACAGTTCGCCCCGGCAACCGTGCGGGTGTCAATCGCCGCTTCTGTCTTCGCTGATTCGGCAGCGCGCGCTTCGTGCGCACTGGCGTCATCGCTTTCGTCATCCGCGTAATCCTCAAAGTCAACAAAATCGGCAGGTACGACATCGGAAGAGATGACAAAAGCTGGAGCTGCCCTGTGTGCGTCCGTGGGTTGGTTTCCGCGAGTGCCGGCTCCGGCAGTGGCCATACCCCCCGTCATAGCCGAGTTATCTTGGGTGTTTTGATCGAGGTCAAAGCTCGTGTTGTGCGTTCTTGGCGTGTCTGCGGCCATCCACGTGTCCTGCGCTGAAACCAGCGGCTCCTCATCACTGACACGGTAGCCCTCAGCGTTGCACGTATCGTCGTTGTCGTCGTCTTCGCCTGTGGGCGTCAGCGAGGAGAGGAACTGCGCGAGTACCGACGGCGCCCCAAGCTTGTTCGCCTCCAAGTGCGCGTCTGCGTGATACCAGCAGAGTTCCCGGA
Organism: Wallacemonas rigidus; assembly: GCA_030849045.1. Taxonomy (NCBI): domain Eukaryota; phylum Euglenozoa; class Kinetoplastea; order Trypanosomatida; family Trypanosomatidae; genus Wallacemonas; species Wallacemonas rigidus. The sequence continues at coordinate 746,876 of JASAOL010000614.1, forward strand.
GCGTGCGGAGCAGATCAGAGGTGTAGGCGTCCCACAGGGACAGTGTGGTGGCGTACGGCACCACGGCCGGGTCTCCCGTCGAGCTGCTCGATTGCTGGCTGTGCATCGAGCCAAGCTTCTGTAGAGACTGGCCCATCGGCGTGCCTCGTGCCGCGTTCAGGGTCGCATTGAGTGAGCGCGTCGAGGAGTCTTCTACGGCAGCTGACGCGGCGCTCTCTTCACGCATGCTAGTCGAGCGCGCGTCTGCACTCCACGGCGATGGCGCATGTCCATTGACGGTGTTGTGACCGGCGCCGCTGGGCCGCGACACGTTCGGTGAGCGGCAACTCGACACCAACGCCTGCACCGTCCGGAGAAGCAGCAGGCGTGCGTAGAGGGACGATTGAGACGATTTCAATATCGTCCGGCGCTGCAGCAACTCGAGAGCCAGCTCGCGGAAGTGCCGACGCATAGCTCGCGTCTGGGCCGATGGTGAGAAAAGTAGCAGGCTGGAACAGAAGTGCCAAAGCTGGGTCTGATCGAGGGGCGTTGCCGCTGCGCGGAGCAGGCGCAGCGAATGCAGCCGCATCCATAGCTTGCTGCAAGACGAGACCGTCCCTATCGCCGGCAGCGCACCGCTTGCACTACTGCTCGTGATCTGTTGAGTGTAGTTGGCGATCAGCGTCGTCGTGCTCTCTTCGGCCTGCACAAGCGACTGCAGCCGTATGTGGCTGTCACTGACACCGGCGATACCGCGCGCGGCCTGCGCAAACTCTCCGAGGTACGCGCCAGAGGGGGAAAGGTACACGGGCTTCGGGCGTGTGCATGAGACGGACAAGAGCTGAGCGCATGGGCCCTGTGCCGCATCCAGAAGCGCGCTGATGCCACTGATGAGCACTTCTGAGCCTAAGCTGCCACAGTGACTGTGGGCGGTGACAGCACGCAATTGCTTCGACTTCTCCTTGATCGCGCGGCTCGGGATCACTGTGAGGGCGTGCACATCGACATCGACGAGAAAGCGCGCGACGAGCTCACTGTGCTGCATCACACGTAGATAACGGCACCAAGATTTTAGGCCGTCGTCTGGCCAGCACATGGTAGAAATCTCCCAGCCTGTTGATGAAGCGGGAGAGCCCTCCTGAGCCACAAGGTCACTTCCCGTTGGCGTTGTCGCCGCCGTGTTCGCTGCGCTCAGGGCGCCGAGCGAAGTCGCGATGGACGGCGCGATAGTGGATTGCAGGAGCGTCTGCGACAGCCAGGGCGGGAGGAGAAACGCCTTTCGTCCGTGGAGGCGATTTACCGATCGTTGAATGATTTGAGAGCTGTAGAGAGTGAGGAACTGTTGCACTGGACTGCGCGAGGCGATATAGCCGTCAACGTCCTCTTCAACACCGTCATCGGTGCCGGCATTCTCACTTACATCATTGTGGATGTCATCCTTGTGACCCGTTCCCCTCAACACCCGTGTCGGCGATGGCGTCGGCGCACCTGCGAGAGCAGGCGGCGTCGACGCGCTTACGGATGTCGAGACAGGGGCATGCGTAGCGGAAGAGCGGCGTGGCGTGTCGAGGCCAACTGTGAGGGCGTACAAAAACAAGGGACGCTTGTCCAGTGCGATGGACACGTCGAGCAGAACATCGAAAACTTCTAAAAAGTAGTGAACGCACATTTCCATCCATCGCTGCTGATCGCGTAGCGCATCGGCCGACACAGACTCGTGTCGCCCGCGAAGACGAGAAGGATGCGCACGATGACGGTGTATGCGTCGCGCGGCCAGTAGGGAAGCAATGTCATTGGTGCTGCCGTACTCCTCCGCCTCGCCGCCAGCACCAGCACCACCACCGTAGCGCACAGCACGCAGACTACTGTTGAGATCGTCGCGTACGCGCCACTCGCTATCTGGGTCGCTCGCGTTGTTGTTGTCGACATAGCGCGCAGCTGTGCAGTCGCTCTGGCTGGTGCTCTCTTCATCGTCATCATTTTCGTCCTCGTCAGAGAGAGAATCGACCGTCGCGAAGCGGCTGTCGTTCCCGTGATTGCCTTCCACATGGCGCAGCTCCTCTGTCAGGGACAGGTACGAGCTAGCGATGGTTTCGAGGAAGCCAGTGAGAACACCAAAGAACTGCTCCGCAGGGGCCACGAGCTCCTCTTCAATGTACAGTTTGGAGGCGTCTGCAAGTGTACGCGGGGCGGCGGGGCTGTTGGGGTGCGCTGCGCTTGACATGGCGGTGTACTGCTGCCCCCAGAACGCCATCCAGGTGGAATGGGATGTGGTTGTCTTATCTGCAGCCGTCGCTGCGGTTGTTTCTGCTCTCGTCTCCGCTTGTGCCTTGTTGAGCCGTCCTTGAGCCTCGCGCAGGTGGGCAAGCAGCACCGCGCGGTCGTAGAGCGACAAGGCGTTTGCGTGCGCTGCGTTCGGTGTGAGCACGGACTGCAGCACCGCCACGACCCGCGCAGCCGATGCCGCCGACGACGTGCCCGCCTCAACGCGCGGTAAGACGTGTGAGGTGTGTAGAACATGACGACGCAGGCGCACATAGTACTCCGCAAGGCCCGCCAAGTACCACGTCGACACCTCCAGCGGCTTGGGCGAGCGGTGACCCGCGCCGAGTAGGTGGCGCGTCGTATCGGCCACTTGTGCGAAGTTCGCGAGCCACAGCAGCGGAAATGCCTGACGTGTAGCCGGTGCACGAGAAAGAGTAGCCTTTGGCACGTCGGACGTGATCGTGGCCTTGGTCGACGGGGGGTCAGCGGCCGCCGTCACACGTGAACGTATGTCTTGCTGTTGTCGTCGGCGACTGTACCTTTCCGTGTCCAGGATCGACCCAACCTCCAGTGCTGACACCGAGAGCAACGCCTGGCCGCGGGCTAGCGCCGTGACGACCGCAAAGTGTACATCTTCGGTAAGTGCGTCGGCGACGCTTGACCAAGTAGCATCTGAGTAACCAAACAAGGCAGAGATACGCGTATGCACGGTCACTGTCGACTGCAGAAGAGGCTCAGCGGCTTTTGTGTCGAACGAGGCGATGTCACTCGATGACGCTGCGGCCGGTTTGAGCACAGTCGCTGCGCTATTGCTCGAGACATCGGTATCACGAGGGCCCGTGCGGACGGCGGACGCGTAGCGCTGGGTGACGCTAACCTCACTACCCTCATTCAATGCCTTCCACGCCTTGAGAATGCCCTGCAGCAGCGTCAGCACGAGCGAGAGAGCCAGCTCCGTCGACTCCTCCGCATCCATGGAAAACGATGACGGGGAGTGCAGCGTGGCGAAGACGCGCTCGTGGTGGAGCAGCATGGTCGCGATCAGCGTCTCGTGCCGCAGGGCCGAGGCGGCCGGCACCGTGTGAAGGCGCCAGCTGTGGTCGGATTTTTGTGTCGTGCGCGCGAGGTAACGCGGCCTGCTCGTGGCGAACTTGGCCCAGTAGGCCGCGAGGTACGCCTTGATGTGCGTGTGAGGGGCCGTCGCGGAGGTGTGGGCGGCAGCGTGCGCATCCGCTGGCAGACGCGTTTGCATTAGTAACGGCGGAGACGATCGGTACGCGGGGCATGCACCATGGGTGCTGTTGTGGACAGTGAGGAAGTGTTGGTGGCGTGGACTGCTGCGATCATCGTGACTACGCGTGGTCGGAGCGACCTCGACGAAGTGTGGCGAGTTGTGTTGACTCCCGTGATTCGATGTGGTGGTGTCCCTCTCCGTTTGTTGGAGCATGGACGGCAGCAAAGGCAGCAAGGCGTTCATGTCCTGCGTGCCGTAGACGCTGCCCAGTCGCGTGGCGAACTGCAGCGCGTGCCTCGCCATGGCCGTATCGTGTTGAATGCGCTGAAACTGTGCGTACATGCTGACATCCGGCATCGGTGCCAAGCGGCTAATGGTGGAGGGGGCGGCGATGGAAGAAGAGGTCGGTTTCACAGCGGCTGCATCATCGACCGGGGCACTGGCGTTGAGGGCATCGCTGGACAGCATCTCATCGTTCTCGTCGCTCTCATCGTCAGAGTACACCAGAAGAGCTTCACGCGCGCGGTTGTCACGCATGCGGTGAAGGAATACGTTGATGAGGTGGTTGGTGTGCGTGCTGACGACCTCGGTCGCACCGCTCATGGCCAGTCCGGTACGAAGGTTGTGACGGTGCGGCTCCGGCAGCGCGTGGGAGGTCGTCGCATCGCGTGGCGAGAGCAGACCTCGCCGCAGCGCCGATTGGTGATGACCCGGTCGTGTCCAGTTGTGAGGGCCCTGTAAGGCGGCGCTGAGGCCCATGGCCGTCGTGATATCGTCTTCGCCTTCCATACCCAACGCATCGGCGCGGCGACCATGGATGGCGCGTTCCTCTTCCCCCGCAGCAGGCGCATTCTGGTGAACCCCGAGAATACGTTCTATACGGCGCTGCGTCGCCTGCTCCTCCTCTGTCAGCTCGGATAGGCAGTGGTTCGACGTGGTCATGTCGTTCAGCGTAGTCGCGAAGGGTAAGCCGGTCACACCCCCGTTTTTCACACATCCGCCGCCCTTCACCACCGTCGGATCAGCGGATACCAGTGATGGCGTTGTGTTGTGTGCATCTGATCTCGCCAGCGGATGCGGATGGGTGTCCTCGCCAGGCTCTGCCTGCGGCCCGGGACTGCGGAGACTGTCTGCGCTGCCGAGTGTCTGGTCCATCGCGTGTTCGAGTCGGCCGATCAGCTCTTGCGGTAGTCCCGCGGCGGATGCAAAAATGGCGAGTTTGGCACTATTTCGGCCGCTATTGAGGTGGCCGTTGTGGTCGAGCACGTACTGTCGGGCGAGGAAGTCCGCGCTGCCGATAAGGAAGTCAAAAGAGGGTGTGTGGGCCGGCACGGACGGGGGTGCGTTGGTAGTGGTTGTCGTTGTCGCAGCCAGTGGGGATGGCCGATGGAGAAGAAGCAAAGTGGCCTCAGCTAAGCCGCTCGCACCGAAGAGCCAGATCCACCACGAGAGGAGCGAGCGACGGATGGTGTCTTCGCGCTCTGCAGCCGCCGCCTCCGCGCCGACGCGTGCCGCCGTCACAGCATCCTCTTCCGCAGAAATTGAGCCGACAGCGGGAGGTGCCCCGTCACCCGCACTGGACACGCTCTCGGTGTGCACCGTGACGCTGGCTTCACCCTGCCCTTGCGGTGAGGTCGGGGTCACGCCGCTAATGGCGGAACCGAGCGGCGGCACGCACGTGGCCGGGTTCGCCGTGGACACACCGTGTATTTCGGATCGTGGTGAGATGAACATCGGTGATAACAGACCAGGCCCTCGATGGCTTGTCGAGAGCGAGAGGGCGGCAGCGCGGCTGGTGAGGGAAGGACTGGCAGAGCGCATCGTCGCCGAGGACAGACCGGCGTCGCTGGCGATCTGCGCTCTCCGCGCACGGCCGCTGGCGTTGTTAGAGGCGAAAATGCTCTCAAGAACGCGATCACGAACAAACCGTAGAAAAGCCTCGTGAACGGCCGCGAGGGGGCCGGAGACAGCCATAGCCGCGCGCCGCTGACGCTCGACGAGACTCTCTCTTGATGCATCGGCACCGTCATCTTCATCGTAGGCACCGTCCTTCGCCTCGCCGGCGCCGCCTCCGGGGGTCACGAACAGGGTCTGATACAAATACTCGGTGAACAAACCGACGATAGCGAGCACTCGGCTCCAGTGTAGCGACGCGCCGCCCGTGCCGGTATTTACATTGTACACCGCGCCTGTGCTGGACTCACGCGACGGCCCTCCACCGCCGGTAGTACGCTGCGCAGAGCGCCACGTGTCGGCGCCGGCACCCGCGCCGCTCAGTCCGAGAGCTGTGTAGGGCGCCGTGGGTCCGCTCTTACTCGTGCTGAGGTGGATGGAATCGGGTGTGTCCTGGAAACGGGTGTGCCGCGTACTGACGGGGGTAGGGACAGTCGCGGTCACGACTGACGGTGCGAGTGTGCCTGCGGTCGTCGTCGTGCCGCCACGCCCGGAGACGCTCTGCGGGCTCGGACTCATGCGAGGACGGCTGCTCGTGCTTTCGTCTGCATGAACAAGTGTCGAGGACCGTCTCTGTGATCGACGTGCGCTGTGGCCGTTGCTCACCTGTCGCAGGCCTCTCAGCGCCTGTCTCCCGCTGTTCGCCGTCTCGATGCGCACTCGCTCACCTCCAAATATATCCATATCGGTGCTCACGCTCGCGTCGCGGCTAGGTTCAGCGCGGTGAGAGTCGTTAACCTCGATGTCGTCATTATCTTCGTCACTCGCACCGAGCACGCGCTCGGGCTCTTGATGGAATGTGTCCTCGACGCACACACGCAGAAACGCCTCGAACGTTTGCAGCACAGCCACAAGATCAGCGACGGCTTTGGTTGTGAGTGCGGCCTCGCGGGACGCCGCCGCCTCCTCTGGTGTCCCGTGCGTGGGGAGTTTGGCGTCGATCGGCACCATGAGAGTCGGCGCGGGTGTGCCCGCAGCAGTGGTGGCCGACATGCCGCTCGCGGGACTACGGCGACAGAATGCGGGCGGTTGTTTTACGGTCACGTACGTCTTCGACGATGAGGACGCCGATGGCGTTGTCGTCGGCGGCGGCGGTAGTGATTGTGTGGGAATAATGCCGCGTTGAGAATCACTGGCGTCCTGCGCGCTGCGGTCATTCTCACTTGTGTGATGGGCACCTTGGCAGCGCAGCATCTGAATGTTGTAAGGGAAGGCTGACTGGAGAGCCGAGGCGATGGCGTCCACGTTGGCCTGATCGTCCTCGCTTGACCGGTGCTGAGCAGCAGCTACGAGTACATTGTAGAGCGCGACACACGGAACAGTGTTGGATGTCGCTGGCGGTGAGGTTGGTGAGACCTGCTGCGGCGTGAAGTCGGCGCAGCGCGTAGTTGTGGAAGGTGCCTCAGCATTCCTCACACTTGATGTTCTGGAATCCATCGAAAAAGAAGAAAAAAAAAGAGAAAGGTAGTGAAACAAGAAGGAGAAGAGAAACAGAAGCGAAATAAAGAGTTCGCGGAGGAGAGTGACACGCGCGACCTAAAAAAAAAAAAACGCGTTGTACGCGCTTCTGTGTGCGTGTGCGGGAGAAGGAGAGAGCGGAGGGGAAGCTAACACAGGAAAAATGACGATGAAACTCTCTGGTCTGTCACGTCTCACCTCGCGAACGTTTTGCTGTTCTCGTCGAGATGAAAACTAGCAAGGTGAAGGCCTTCCAAGAGTTCTAAGAAAGGGAAAAAAAAGAAAAAAATGGTGCTAATGACTCTTCTTCTCCTTCTCTACGTTGCGCAAAAGAAAAATACGCACGGATACGAGTCGCACAAGATGCTGGTGAGTTCTACTTGCAAAGAACCGCGCTTTCGTTCTCGTTCTTTCTTTGACAAAGTACTTATTTCTTCTAATCCCTATTTGACGGCGAAGATATATATATATATATATTGATCCGTGTGCGTGTGTGTGTGTGTGTGTGGATGTTGGCGGAAAGAGGGCAGCTAGTCAGACTAAACAAAAATGTTTCCGAGGCCCAGCGACGCAAAAGGAGGGTTTGCTGCTGTTCGAATGAGGCGGGCTAGTTTGCTCTTTCGTCTTGTTCTCTCCCTACGGTCTCAAAAAAAAAAAAAAGCGAAAGACTATACACTAGAAAAGTATCGAGGACGTGGTGAAGACGAGTTTATCCGAGGTGTAGGAAAAAAAAAAAAAAACAGAAAAGCCAGGACAGAACAGTGGGTACGACGTCCGCTGACCAGAGAGGAAACAGAAAAAGAAAGAGGAACAGGGACAATGAAGAACAGGGAGGGACACAGTGAGATGAAAATCGGGAAAACAAAGCAAAGAAGCGAGAACACAAAAACAGAAAAAGCGATTTCCAACGTCTCTTCGCGGCCCAAGCAACAGAAGAGGAAAACAGGTACAGAAGGAGGGGAAACAAAACGAAAAAAACAACAAAATGAGGGAGATGAAGTCTGTATCCAAAGTACCTCCAAAACAAAAAAAGAAACTACCGCAAACTTCACTCCGCGCTTTGTCTTTTCTTCTTTGGTTTTGACGTCTGTACGTCCCTATGCGAGAACGCGTGTGTATGTGTCCTCTTTTCTTGAAATGAGCTGATGCGTCGTTGAGATGCGGGCTACGCACACTTCGGATTGTGCGGAGGAGAAGAAATGAAAATACGAATGAACGCAACAAGAGGACTGATTTTTTTTTTTTTTGCTCACAGTTCCTCTATTTGCTTTTCCTTATTTGACATGTTGACAATCAGAGAGAGAGGCGAAATGAGCAGGACAGGTAGAGAGCACACAGAGAGAGAAGGGAAACGTGGATAGGGTTGAGTTGTATCGCCTTCTTTTGTTTGTTTGTTTTTGTGCCGCGCGCTTGACTATCGCAGTCATTAGATGTGTGCGTCTGTGCGTGTGGGGTGTAATTTGGGCACCTCAAGACATGCCGGTGGTACATGAGCTGCGGTTTCAGCGTCTGTTGACTCGCTTGACAATTGAGCATGACGCTGCGTCTCTGCGTCTACTCAGTACCATCTCTTTCCTTTTTTGTTGTTGCTGTGTGTGTGTGTGGTTGTTGTTCATTCGTGTTGTTGACGCTACTGTTTTGTTTAGTCACTGTTAATCATGCGTGAGCTCACAAAAAGGTAGAGAGAGAGAGAGGTCCATCTCGTCGGAAGCCTTTCGTCTCCCCGCATTTTGTTAGGCAGTGGAAAGGAGGGGAAACGCATTCGTCCGCGCGAGGACGAGCGTCTTGTACTCGAGTGAAAGGTAGCCCCGCACGTAGCCCTGTGCGATGAGGGTCGCCACCCGCACCGCCATGCGATCTTCTGTCATGTCGCCGTCTTCGAGCAGTGCGTCATCGAGCGCGCTCGTCGCGGCCGGCGAGGTGGGAGAGGCCGTGTCCTGAGCCTGGGTCGGCTCTCCAGGCGTCACGGCGCCTTCTCCGGTCTGAACAAAATGATAGGCACCGACCAGATTGGCCAATGTCACACGGGTGCAGTCGGCTCCGATGGCCGAGAGCCCACCGTGCACACGCACCAGCAGCATCAAGTAGCAGAGAATCTTCGCGCGCTGTAGAATTAGGTACACACCTCGTCGGCGAAGTGTCGCACCAAAGCGCTCGAGTGCGTTGTTGTACTTCACAAGGCTGCCAAGCTGAATCGCGTCAACTAGTGGTGCGAACATCTGCTGCAAGACCGGATCTGCCTGCAGCATCGCCTCCGGTGCGGCGAGACCACTCGCGAGGCCCGCGACCATCAGGAAAAAGCGGGTGCGCTGCTTATTGCGATTTTGCAACTCCGTCCCTGTGCCAGGCGGGGGTAATAGCGTGTAGGCTCGGCGCAGCGAGGTCCGCGCCTCATCTAGGCGACGCTCGTACAGCTCCATGCGGCCCTTGAAGTAGAAGTATGTGATCACCTCCGATGTCATGTGCATCGACGGTCCCAAAATGGACTTGGTGAGGTTGCCTGTTTGTGTCGCGACCTCCTCGGCGTGCGTCACGGATTGTAAGAGCGCCGTGCACTGCGACGTGTTGTGCCGTTGAAAAAGAATGGATAGTAGCCCATTTACGATGGACAGCGCGCCGCGACGACGGGAGTGCTCAGGGACTTCGTTGGGGTCCGCGCTCTGCACCGACAAGAGGAGCTTCCGCCACGTGCGAACCGTCTGCCCCAGTGTCGCGTCCACGACATCACCACTGGCCTCACGCGCCAAGTTCGGCAGGCGATGCACAAAGTACAGAAGCACGAGTGTGTCCCAACCGACGGTGCCGACCGTGCGATTACCGCGTCGCGGTGGATAGTGCTCGCGTGGCATACTGTGCACATTCTGGAACGCCTCGAAGGTGAAAAGAAGACCACGCAGAGCGGTGTTTTGACAACTCTGATGGAGAGCGTGTGTGGTACTGTTCGACACGCTCACCTCGTCCTCTTCGGTGTTGGCTGAGGGAATCACCAGCGCGTTGGTCCGCTGAAAGCACACCAGAGTACCCGTGCAGGCAGCGCGCACCAACACCTCCACGCCGTGCGCTACTTCCTTAGTATTAAGGGCGACGGCTTCAGCGGGCGTGACGGAAGAGAACGCCGTATTCTCAGCCAGGCCGGCCTCCGCCCAGATCTCTGCGCCACCGCCACGCGCGCGTCTGTCCACGCCGCCGCCGCCGCGACTTCGCCCGTGATGCGCAGGCTCAGAACGTCGTGTTGAGGCTGATGGCACGTACAGTGGATGTTGATCGAGGTACCGCCCCACGGCGTCTGCGATGCGCGTCTGAAGTGAGGATACGAGTGACGACACAAGAGCCGGTGCGTGGGAGTCGATGCTGGCGGCTTCACCCCGCTCTGCCGCAACGAGGCTCTCCTTGAACGCGACGCCATTTCGGCTACCCAGGGCCTCGCTCGCACACGTCACCCAATCGTGTGAAATGTGGAAGGACGGTTCTTGAGCTGCCATTCGGTGAGAGTGTTCTCGATGCCTAATCGTAGCTGTGCTTCTATCTATGTGTTGGTGTTCAGAGAAAGGAGGAGAGCGAGAGTGTATCAGAGCGTTCGACCAAAATCAAAGAGTCACAAGGCGTGGTGCGAGCGGAGAACGCACACAGAAGGCAGCAACAGGGCAGCTCTACTCCTCTTTCGGCGTCTTCGCTAGGAAGAAAAAAGAAAACAAAAGACGACGAGACCTCGTCGATGTTTTTCTCATTTCGTCACGAGGACTGTCTTTCTTCAAAACAGGAGGGACAAGGCGAAGTATCATCGCTGGCAACACATCTGTTGAGAAAAGGGGGGGTGAAGGAGCGCTTCATCGCAGCTGTCTGACAGAGAAGAGAGTGGTTTAAGAGGGAATGGAAAGGAGCCGATACGGACAACAAGATCAGTATAGGGGCTTAGCTCGTTCGCTCAATGCGAGCACACCAGTTTTCGTGATCGTACCACGACTCAAGCACGCGGTGCCCCACGCCCAAACTCTGCGCGGCCTCTGCACACGCGCTTTCTAGCTCGCCCTCGCGAAAGAAGTGATAGAAGCGGTGGAAGAGCTTCTTCTCTGGGTCAAACTTCTCGTTCAGCTCCCACTTCACCATCGCGTCACCTGTCGTAGGGTCCATACCGCGGGCGCGCTGCTTCTCGACAGGCTGCTCGTACGCCCAGACGTAGACGAGCACTTGTCCGCCATCGGGACGCGCCAGGCGCAGCAGTTCGCGCAGAGCTGCCACACGTCGCACGTGCGTCACGTGGTGGTGTACCACCGCGATGCTCAGCACGGCATCGAAGATACCGCCACGCAGTGGGCACCGCAGGGCGTCGCTGATCACGACATCGGTGCGCGGGAGCACCTCCTGCTCACGTGCTTCACGGATCGCGGCTCGCCGTGCTTGTGCTCGTTGTTGCTTTATTGAGCGAGGTGGCGGCGGCGGCACGAGGGGGTTCACGCGGGTCTCGGGAGAGTAGTTAGGGTCCACAGCGGTGCGTTGGGTCTGGCGAAGCAGCTCCTCTGTGTAGTCCAATCCGAGCAGGTAGCGATGTGCCGCGGTCACAACCGTCGAAAGCGCAGGGTCAGAGGAGGATGAGACGAGTGTCGGTGCGGACGAAAGCTTGTCCGCCGCCTCATCTCTCTTTTGTGACAGGTGTTGCTGTGCACAACCAAAGTACTTCCCATTGCCACAGCCGACATCTGCGACCAGCGTGTAGGGCGGCAGTGAGTGGAGGAAGGACTGAATTCGAGGCCATGGCTTGTATCGTGTGGCGGAGAAGTGAGGGGCGATCGCACTATACACATCGTGAACGTGGGCAGCTTCGAATTGGACGACATCTGTTGAGCCGGAAAGGATCGCCGGCAGCTTGGACGACGGGGCCTGTGTGGTCTCTGTGCGGCTCTGTTTCACCCGTGCTGTGTCCTGAGATGGGACATGACCCGACGCGAGCGATGACATCATCACCGGGCGTCAACCTGTCTGTACGTCACTTTTTTTTTTTTGGCACCAGATGTGGTGACTGCGTGTGTTCTTCGTTGAAAGCACATGAGAATATCGAAACGTGTGAAATAAGGAAATAAAGGTAGGAGAGTGTGCGTACGTGCCGGGAAAGGGAGCGGAGCGAGAGGGGTTGAGCGTGATGCCACTTGATGAGTGATTTGCATGTACACGTAGAGATGTGTGCGTCTCAGCTGTACTGTCCATTCGGAACAGGTGTGGAGTGCGTCGTCCCTCCACTGGATCCGTCCGCCTCGCTTTGAGGGACAAGAGAGAAAAAAAAATCTCTTTTTGGGTGCGTGTGTAGCAACCGATCTCATGCGTGTACATAGGCACTTCGCTCAGAGGAAGTCGCAGTTCTGGCATAGTCAGACTGTAGAAATTTGGGTTTTTTTTTCTTTTCTTTTTATTGTCGAAGATCGGTAACAAATAGCAGGAATGCGCGGCTTGCGAAGGATAATAAAGAAGGAGGACGCATCGGTAAAGAGTCGTGCTATCCTTGCCGAACGCTTGGTAATTCACATGTCGTCACAACAGGAGAGAACAATAAGGAGGCGTCGATTCACTCATTTTCGGCAACGACTAGATAGCCAACGTAGACAAGCCAGATGCCAAAGAAAACCCCTGCGACCAGCGCGACGCGCATCGGTAGGCGAAGAAGAGGCTCTGACGCTAGATTTGTACCGTGCTTCGAGTCATACTCGTCAAGACCATCCTCGATCGCCTTCATGTGCACGCGGCGACTGACGCTTTGACTGTTGATGACCTTGACCGTCCCTTTGCGGGCTTCACTGACTAGTTGCTCACGGCCGATGCTCTCGATAATGTCATCGACGACGCACTCTGCGAGCAGGTTCACGTCGACAGGGCGTTCGACAAGGGTGAAAAGATGCTCCAACCAGCGCTGTCGTGCACGGCGACGGAATACACCAGGGCGCCAGATGGTCAAGTCTGCTAAATCCCATACCTTGACGCGATCACGCCGCAGGAGCAGCTGCAACCGCTCCACCGCAACCTTTTCCGAGTCGGACAGGCCCGCCTCCGCCTCCCGCTGCCGATCCCGCTTCATCTGCGCGTAGCTGTCGCTCGTTGTGCCGCGGCCGAAGAAGATGGCGCGCAGTCGACTACGGGGCGCGTCGCGGTGAGCACGCGAGGCAGCAACCGCATCCTGAGCCTTGAAAAAAGGATCGATAAAAGCAAAGAGCTGGCGTAAGAGACTGACGCCTTTGGATGCCGGTGAGACCTGGTTAAACATGAAGAGCAGCTCCTTGTCGCGCTGCCCATGCACGTACAGGTACGGGACAAGACTGTTCGGGTTGGCCGCGCGGACGCTTATCTGCGTGAAGTGCCGCAGCGTCGCGACGGCCCCGTAGGTTGTCAAGTTCCGCAGAAAGTCCTTATCGCCGGTGTTCACGGTGGGCCCCAACGAGGTCGTGCTCTCGGGGGGACGCATGCTCAGTGCAGGGACCACCGTGAGCATCTCTCTGTCGCTCACACCGCTCCCCAAGGCGGCACTCAAGGGGTCAGGAACAGCCTGGCCATCGGGTACCAAGTCATCCGCAATGTCTAGTGAGACGTTGCCTGCGGTGTCGCCGGTGGCGCGAGCACGCGAAGGGCTTTCGCGGAAGGTGTTAAGTGGCGAGCTCACCTCACCGCTGGTCAGGTCGAGGGTTGGTGAGGGCTGCGACGGTACCGATGCGGTGGCGGTGGCGGGCGTATCAGGGTGTGCGGTGGGAGGCGAGGGCGTCATCTCCGGGGAGGCTGACGTCATAGCGACGGAAGACGACGCATCCATGCCGACTCTTGGCAGTGCGGAATCGATCTTCTTGCCGTAGCACGCGGTGTAAATCTCCTTCCACAAGACACTGTCCATGGCGTGGTTCGCCTGTTCGACGAGAATCTCGTCCTCGATCTCATTCACCTCCGCATGCGTCATACAATTGAAAATGCGCACAGCCTTGGCGAATGCAATCGAGAGGTCGTAGTCGACGGCGGCCAGATAGCGCGAGGATAACCAGTGGCTTGTACCGATACAGTTGATGGCTACGTGGTGTCCTGTAAAGACGGTTTGATAGAAGGGTGTTTGAAGCATTTGCTGCAGGAAGGCTTTGCCGTAGCGAACGCGCTCCTCGTCGGACATGGAGCCGTAGAATGGGTCGTCCACTGGCGCGTTCCACGTTGCGCTCGACGAGGAGGACGACGCGGAGGCAGACTTAGAGGACACGGTGGTGCTGGACGGTCCTGTGCCCGTTTTGTTGAATCCCAAGATGCCGCCTTTATTCGACTTCCCAGCGCCAACCATCATGATGTCCAACTCCTCCTTGTCATCCAGCTCATTGCCGCCGCGTTCACTGCTCGCAGGCGAGGACAGCGCGCTGTAGCGTGTGAACTGCACGTAGCCAACGCGCTTCTGCGGTGCGATGCCGCGCGCATTTCCGAACGACGGTGGAGCGTACGTGCCATTGAGCGCACCACCACCTCCCTTGTGCCCTGCGTGACTGGCGTGATGCCAACCGGGCGACGCGCCGAGTAACTGCTGAACAAACTTTCGGAAGTGTGACGCGGCGACGGATCCTTGAGGCGCCGTCGCGTCCACCCCCGAACGCAGCCTGCGCAGCTGTTGGTACTGATGCCAAGACATGCTCCTCTGTGCGGCACTGCGAAGGCCGTTCTCTGCGTTGTAGTCCCACACACCTTCCGCCACGTACGAGAGCGGCACCTTGGAGACATCGTTGATCATTTTTTCCCAATCGAGGGGAACGACGGACAGGCACCTAAGGGCATCACTCGTGTTCAGTTGAGGGAACACAGTCGTCCAGCGGTTGACAGGAACGGGTCTGCGCACGACGGCGACAACCCGCGAGACATCAGGGTGGGACACAAGACGTGACACCACGTGCCGGCCCGTGCTGCCCGTCGCGCCGGCAACAATAACAGAAATTTGTTTGCCTTTTGTTTTGGTGGTGCTCATGGCGGTGTGTGCCTGTGCGTGTGTTTGTACCTCTTCCTTGAATGACAAATAATGGGAAAAGGAGCCTCGCTCCGTATATCTACGTGACAATCCCAGTACGGAGCGAGAGAGACAGAGGAAGATGAAGAGGCGGTTGAGAAGGTCAAGGACAGAGGTGAGAAACAAGGATGCCGACGAGGAAACACGCACACGCGCGAGCGCGATCCGCAGAAGAGAGCTATGTGTGTGTGTGTGTGTGTGTGTATGCATGTGGGTCGGATCGCAGAGTGTACACTTGTGCGCATCTCCCCAACATGGACAGGCCCTCATGTGTACAAAGGCGCGAAAGGGACACGCGGCAGGTTGCCAAAAATCCTGCATATGCGGACCAAGAAGAAAAGATGACGAAGGACAGAGAGACAGCCAACAGGCTCCACAGCCGCGCCTGCACAACGTCTTTGACTATTTGATGGGGGGCAGGGGGGCGAAGCAGCATTCACTGCAGCATCAGTTGATTCGTCCTTGTCTGGGTCCGTGTTGCCCAACAAAGCATGCTTAGCTCTTGGGTTTTGTTAACTTTTTTTTTTTAATTTGTCGTTGTTTTTTGTGAGGGGCACAATTCTCTTCCCCGTGTACACGCACAACGGCTGCTCAGACGATAAAAGCGTTTGTGCGTGATCCTTCCGAAAGTTGGATTGAGGTGAAAAGAGAAAAAAAAAAAGAAAATTAAAAAAAAAGAAGAGAGAAACACAAGACAAAGAAACGCTGCGCCAAAGGCAACAACACGTGAGTGCGACGAACAGAAGAAAAAGAAAAACAGGAAGAGTCAGGGATACGCGGTCTCCACGCGGTGGCGTACAGCTTTTATGATATCGCGTGACACTCTGTCAAATATCTCTTTTCCCTTCCATCGCTCCGTTGAGTTTGGTCACGTACTGGTGGTGTGCTTGTCAATCAAAGTGTTATGTTTTAGGGGTTACTTATACTGATGATATTTTATTTTTCTTTTCTTTCTTGTTGCTTTTTGTTTCAGCCCCTCTCTCACTCTTTTAGTCTTATCCTTTTGACGACAGATCGCTGCCTTTTCTCCGCAGTCATGAAACGACCGGGCAGCGAAGGAAAGAGATGAAATCTTTTGAATGGCCTTTTCCGCCCTTCTCTCAGGTATCGCTCCTACAGTCGAGTATCTCATCTGCCCGTGGCAGGGGTGTGTGAGTGCCGGCGCTGGACTCGGTTGGCTCCCCCACACGACACCAGGCACGAAAAGTAGTGTGGCAAGAGCTGGGAGTAACGTGAAGAAGGTACAAAAATATAGCACGGGGCGGAAAACAAAGGAAGTGGTGAGGCCACAACACGAAAAAGAAAAAAGAGCGGGAGAAGCCAGACTCCTATTGGGACCCATCTCGTCGAGCGTGATGAAGTGGACAAGGGAAAAAGAAAGCGCTACTTTTCGTGTCATGTTTCTTTTTGACGTACATACGTGTGCATGCCGGTTTCGGCACGCTTCGACTTCTTTCTTGTTTTTCCGCCTGTGTCCATAACAGCGATGTTTTTTGTTTGTTTTTTTTTTTTTTGGATCACCAACTCGGCACCCCTCTTTTTCTGTTGTGTACGCCTGCACGTTCAACCGTTTCGGAGCAGCCGCTCACGCAAACACACACAGACACACAGAAAAAAAAAAAAGGCAGCCACGCGCGTGCATTCAAACAAGGTGACGTGGTGTATTACGCCATCATTTGCGTTGCTATTGTGGCTGTTATTTTTCCTATCCTTTCGATTCTTGTTTGTCGCTTACAGCAGCAGAGACAGTGGGTTCTCGATGGCATCACGGAAGCCCTGGAACCACTTGGCGCCGACCGCACCGTCAGCGACGCGGTGATCGAAGGACGCCGAGAACGCAATCTGGGTAATGACCTTGCCGCTGAGCTTGAACTCGCCGGTCTCCTCATCCTCGATAATTTCGGGGGCATGCTTGGAGGAGCCGATAGCGAGAATCATCGCCTGGGGAGGGTTGATGATGGCGGTGAAAGAAGGCACACCCGTCGCACCGAGGTTGGAGATGGAGCACGTGCCGCCCTGGAACTCATCCAACGCCAGCGTGCCCTCGCGCGCCTTCTTCGCCAGCGTCTTCATCTCCTTGCTGATCTCAACGAGGCCCTTGGCTTGTGCGTTACGGATGATGGGGGTGATGAGGCCGGTCGGGGTCGCGACAGCCACGGACACATCGACAGTCTGGTACTGGCGGATGAAGTCACCCTGCCACGAGGCATTCACATCAGGGACGAGCGTGCTGGCACGCGCGACGGCCTTGATGATGTAGTCGTTGACGGTAATCTTGTAGTCGCCGCCGCCCTTGGCGTTGAGCTGCTTGATGAGAGCTAGCATGTTGTCCGCGCGGCACACATCGTTGACGTTGTAGTGCGGAATCTCCACGTTCTTGGACTCGTGCAGACGCTTTGCAATGACAGCACGCATGTTGGTCACAGGGATGTCAGTGTAGAAGTTGTTGACCGCTGGGCTCCCACCAGCCTTGGCAGGCGCAGCCTTCTTAGCGGCGGCCTTGGCGGGCGCGGCCTGGGCACCGCCGGCAGCGGGGGCAGCCGCAGCCGCAGCGGGCCTCGCACCGGGCGCAGCAGCCGTACCAGCGGCAATCGCGGCCTCCACATCCTTCGACGTCACACGGCCGATGCCACCGCCGGTGCCCTTGATGCCTTCAAGAGACACGTTCTTCTCCTTGGCGAGCTTGCGCGCGTACGGGGAGGCCACAACACGACCGTCCGCACCGGACGCAGGCGCGGCAGGGGCAGCCGCAGCGGCGGGCACAGCGGGAGCCGCGGCAGCCTCCGCAGCAGGGGCGGCCGCAGCGGGAGCGGCGTCTGCACCATCGCTCCAGTTCTTGACCTCGTCGGAGTTCAAGTCCGCCTTGTCGTCGACCATAATGCCAATCGTATCGCCGACTGCCACTTCCGCGCCAGCGTCCTTGATGATGCGCGCGATGAAGCCTTCCTCGGTCACGTTGTCGTACGAGGCCACGGCCTTGTCGGTTTCGACCTTGCAGAAGGTCGTGCCAGACTTGACCTCGTCACCGATCTTGGCGACCCACTCCGTAATCTTACCCTGCTCCATGGTGGGAGAGAGGGCGGGCATCGGGATGGGCGTGATGTTTACGTAGCGCAGAGCCGCCAGCGTGGCCATCTTGGGGATCGCACGGAAGCGGAACATGACGCGTGGGTATTTGGTTGCGTGCGAGAGTTCAGTGGGTGGAAGAGGTGTTCACTGCGCAGCTAGCGAAGCGAGAGGTACTTTTGTGATGTGTCAAGGAAGACGGTGTTGGTTGTGCTTGAGAGCGTTGGAAATATCGTTAATTGTGGCCCTTGTGTTTTGAAGTCGTCAAAAATAATAATAATAGAATAATAAAAGGTCCGCGCATACGATCGAATGGTAACGTGAGCGGAAGGAAGTGAGAGTGCGATGGTGTGTGAAGCGTCAGAAGACGAGAGACGAGCGACAAAAAAGAAAAGTACCGTGCACCGACGTGCGAAGTTCACAAGCGGGGAGGCACGGAAGCACCCGCGCACAGCGTGCGCATATGAAAAGTGAAAAAGGGGGGAGCGCGAGAGTGACTTCGCGACTCTTTTCTTTTTACTATTATAATTCGATCCTTTGCGCGATTGATATTGCTTTGTGTCATGGTCTCTCTTCCTGGTGTGAATTTGTGTCGGTTACAATTCAATGTCGACGACGCACGGGCGTTGTAGGATGTCCCGCATACCCACACGTAAAAGCATGGTGGCGTTGAGCGAGGGCAGGAAAGGTACAGGCACTGTCGCCTTCACATGAGAGACATCAACGTCCGCCTTGTCCGTTGTCACGTGCGCTGCACGCAGACCGTAGTGCTCTTTGAGGGTCGGCGGCACAGGAAGCTTGTGCAGGCCATGGGAAGCGTGGAGGTGGCCAGCGCAGTGCAGGCGCCGAGGGGCGACCTGCGTCACGAACTTGGTGATGGGCTGTGCCGCGATCTCCTGCGGGGTGCCGAATTCCGCACTCTGATGCGTCAGCAAAACGTCGACGGGGCCGAGCGGCTGCGGCCCTTCCAGCTCCACCGATAGCGCCAACGGTGGCCGTAGCGTGCGCACGTCGGCTGCGGGAGCGGTAGTGGCATCCGGCGGTGAAGGCGGCGTCGGCGTCGGCATGGGCGTCCACCACGATTTGCCCTGGTACGCGCCGTTGGGGCTCAGACGAGAGTTGGCGACGCTGCGGGGGCTACCAAAAATACGCAGGCCGATCGGCTGCACCAGTGCGGCCTCGTTCTCAAGGTAAAGCGCAGGGCTTGACATAGTTCGAATGGCATCCTTTTTCATCTTCGAGAGTTGTCGATCGTGGTTGCCTGCGACGAAAATCTTGACAGCGTGCGGCTGTGCATTGAGCCAGTCAAAAAAGTCGGCGAGGACTCTCAGCGGCTGGTGGAGGATGTTGAAGCCTTCCAAAATATCGCCACCGTGGAGCAGAATGTCGCCTGCGGGTAGGTTCATGTCGCGATGGCGTTCGTGGGTATCGCTGACGATCACCACACGCACAGTCCCACGTGGCTGTGGTGGGACACCGGCGGTTTCGAAAATGCCCGGAATCGATCGGCCCTGCACCAGCGTGAATAAACTGCTCTTGGGACTGAAACGATCGTCCGCTTCAGACGCCTCGCGTACGATGGACGGCGAAGGCGAAAGCGGCTCCTCCAGTGCCACCAGCGCAGGGAGAACACCGTAGTACTCGCATAGAAATGCGTTGTCTACCGACTCGTTGTCTGAACGACAGATGCAATAGGGCATCCCTCCGTGTCGTCGCGACAATGCGTTTCTATGGACGTGTGTATATGACGTAGCACGGTGTCTGCCGAGTAGTTCCCTTCGATGATGGTTCTTCTCCGTAGAGAAAAAAAAGGGGGGGCTGCTATGTAGATCAATCTTTGTGTTTTTGTTGAGAGCGTGGGCTTGCTGCTTAAAGCATCTCAATAGCGGTGAACAGGTAGACCGACCACAAGATGCTGAGAGCACAGAGAGAAAAGCAGTACACAGACACACACACACACACACAGACACACACAGACATAGACACAGGCACGGGAGAAAACAGAAGGCAGTGTCAATTGTAGTTGAAGGAGGCGTAAAATTTAGTGGAAGACTCAGGGGTGACATCACACGATGATCGCCACCGTTGTGGCTGTCCGTCGCACATCTTTTCAATGAGAGCGGTGTACGGAAACAACAAGAAGCCAGCCCGAGCGCGAAAGACTCTGCGGTTTCTTTTTCCAACTTAACAGCACCTCTTCACATACGGTGCGCATGTCACGTCTCTTGTTTCGGCGACAAAGGGAAGTGTACACGCCACAGGCGACGATTACTGTCACTACCATCCCGTGCATGTGAGCGAGCCAACGGGCGATGTGCGTGTGCGCGCGGTGCGGAAAACGTTTCTGTCGTGTTGGGAGGGGGTTTAGGTGTATGTGAGCCCTTGCCAAGTAGCAGTGCGGGACGATGCGGGTGTTCCGCCTTACGCATCATTTCTCTCCATCCGTACCGCTTTGTTTTGTGATCACCAACGCTTCTCGACAACACTCCAAACAAGGAAGTCGCGCCGCAAGCGGTTGATGTTGAGCGTCCGTGCACAGAGAGATGACAATTCGATCGGGTCGTCAGCCACCCGCAAAGGCGGTTTGAGACA
Source organism: Wallacemonas rigidus (assembly GCA_030849045.1). NCBI lineage: Eukaryota > Euglenozoa > Kinetoplastea > Trypanosomatida > Trypanosomatidae > Wallacemonas > Wallacemonas rigidus. Next base: position 767,428 of record JASAOL010000614.1, read on the forward strand.
GGCCGAGTAAGAAATCCTTCACTTTACGGCGGCGCGCACCGACGTTCGTGGTGAGAAGCAGATGTCCGTGAAGCTCGTCGAGTGTGGCCTCCGGGATGCCAAGCGCACTCAGGCACGGGGCGAGCGCTGGGAACTGGTGGACGTACGCGTCCGTTGCGTTGTACGCCGCACTCTCGCGCTCACGCGGAGGGAGCGTAGCGTTGTCGGCAAAGATGATGTACTGCAGCCATGATGTGTAGCATCGGTGACGCGCCGCGGTGACCGCCGACTCCATGGCCGCGTTGCCCTCATCGGCCTTCACATCGACGACGGCGCTGAGCATTCGGCAGGAGGTGCGGTCATCACCGCCCGCATTGAGCGCACTGATGATCAGCTCGCAGACACTGAAAAGCAGTGCCTCACCACCAGCCTTCCACGCGCCATTGTCAAGGGCCTGCGCGCGTACAAAAAACAAGACGTCCTTGGTGAAATAGGACCAGTGCTTCTGCTCGACAATATCGGCTTGTTGTTGAAGGTTGTGCTGGTGCCGCTCGCCTTTCGTCATCTGCTGAGGCTGTGAGCTGCGCGGTTGGCCGTGTTTCCTGTCCTTGTAGGAGCGATGCTTTGAATGCACCTGGAAAAAGGTGAGAATGACCTGCAGCACCAGCGGCACCAGCACAGCGTGCTCCTTCGCTATTGGCAGCACGCACTTCTCCGTGAAATTACGCATCGTGTGTATCTGAAATCCTGGCACCTGTGGCATGAGCGTGCGAAGCACATCACTGAACTGATCGGCGGAGGCCAAAGCGGCGAGGGAGCCGTATATTTGGTACACCCCGAGGCGAATGGCAATGAGCGCGCTGTGAGCGCGACCCACCTTGTCTGGTGTCACGTGTGCGTTGCTCTTGCGCTGCTGTCCCGGCAAGTACTGCGCCTGCTCCGCGGGGTCCTGCTCTGTCAGGCGCTGGAAGCCGGGCGGCAAGGCCTCCGCGCGAATAGAGTGCGTCACCTGCAAGAGGCGGGGCAGCAGCGACATAATCTGATGGACACGCTCAAGTACGTATGGCGAGATGCGGCACCGACGCAGGACGGCAGCCACAACAGACAGGCCATCGCGTAAATCGTCGCGTGCGTCCGTGTCGGCCACTGTCAACCCCACGATGAGCTGGTTGAAGCTCTCTTGTGTCATGTTTCCCACGATTCTCTCGAGCACCATGAGAATAGGATTGAGAATCTTGTGCAGGTGTGCGTCGCCCTCTGCTGTGGGGAGCGTTGTGGTGAAGCCTGCCAAGGCCTCATAGACGAGGGGTCTTTCCGCACCACGTACGGAGAGAAAGAGAGGTTGCATGCGAGGCAGAATGGTCGCGACAAGTGGTGCCGTCGCGTGCGCGTACTCGGTGCTCGCGCGCACGAGAAGCGTGTAGGCGCGACGACGGGCGGCGCTGGCGTCCAGATCACGATCATCCAGGGATTTGTCGTTCATCACAGCAAACAGTGTGTCCAAGGTGCCCTCCCAGACGTTGAGCTGCGCACCCTCCCCGCATCGCCAGAAGCAGCAGAGCATGTTGAGGAAGACGGGCAAGAGCACGGCGTCGGTTGGACGTTGGGCGAGCAGCGCGTCGATGCACTGCGGTACGTACTCTGAAGAGAGCGAAAAGGCGGTGGAGAGGTGCTGCACCATGAACTCAACGCTCTCCCACTGATTGAACGTCTGACTGGCCTGGCTCACGTAGCCGCCGCGCGTTCGTGGATCGGTGCGCGTCCCGGCAGGGTTCGGCAGCCGCGTCAGCAAGGAGTGCGTGTACTGGTTCGACAGCGCGGGCGTCATGGCGGTGATCTTCTCGATCAGCCGCCCGCTCATATTGCGGAACTCGTTGAATGTCTGCTCGAAGAGGCCAGCGAAACCCAGCTGGTCGATTGAGAGCTGAACACCGAGCGGGACGGTGCCGTTGTCAGGATGGAATTGGCCTTTCGGCACCAGGGCAAAGAGACGTTCGTACAGGGCTGGTACGTCTAGATCAGCGCCGTGCTGCTGGTACGTGGCGTCGCTGAGCTGAGCCAAGTGGGTGACCGCCTGTAGTGCCATCTGGATGCTGGGAATAGTCAGTATCAGTGGCAGTGACTTGAGTAACGCGGGTCCAGCCGATTCGACCAGTGGCCTGGGCAGCTCATCGAGGAGCTCCAGCACAACGCAGAGGGCATCCAGGTCGCCTGCACTCACGCGGCTGGGGACACTCTCGAGAAGGGTGCTCAGCAGAGCCTGGCCAGCCGCATCGCGCACGGGATCGGCCCCGTCACAGGACCGCAGCAGACTCGCCGCACACTGAACGACTGCTCTCTGCGCCGGTGCCCACCGCAGCAGCACACGCATGGTGTCAGTGAGAGAGACCGACTGCCAGTCGCTGAACCTGCAGGACGGGGCGATCAGGCCAAGAATGGCAATGCAGTTCTCCGCGCCGTGTTCCAGCTCCTCGGAGGGAAAGCCTGTGGCCGCCTCTTGCCCGGACGCAACGTAGTACCGGTAGAGTGCGTGTGTCGTGACGTTGAGTATGTCCGCACTGTGCAAGAGAAGACGTGCGCGCAGCCGGCCGATGCGGTCACGGGGAATACGATCGAAGTTGGGATCCATGATAGCGTGTACCAATCCCTCCAGCAGCGCCATCTGACGTGCCAGCAGCGAGTCGTTCACACTTCCGGCACCACAACTTTCTTTGATGCGTGCGATTATGTTGTCCATGTTGGGCTCCACTGGCTCGAAGCGCACGATGCACTCAACAAGGAGCTCGATGAGGTCCGTCTGCAGCAAACGCCCGAGTGAAGGCTCCGTGCTGTACCAAGAGACAAAGTCCCAGAACGGGAGACGCTCGGGCTTCACACGGCACGCGTGCACAGCGTGACGCAGAAGGACGGCGCCGTACGCCTGAACCGCTGAACCACTTCCTGTGTGCTGAAGCAGGCCCACGCCAATGGACGCGGCCTGATCACCCGTCAACGCATTCTCAAACTGAAACAGCTGTGTCGTGACCTTCTGGCGGTCTAGATTATCGGTGGAGGAGTATGCCCGTGTCACCAGCTGGACAGCAGTTTCCAATGTGAGTGAAGAATTAGCCATCAATCAGAACGCAAGATGAAGAACAACTGAAGAAGAAAAGAAAAGAAAAGAAAAGAAAAGAAAGCGACGCAGCGGTTGGACAAGGTGCGTTCCGCACTACGAACCAGAGAATTCGAGTCGAAGCCGAAAGAGAGAAACTACGGAAAAAAAAAAGGGAGATTGAAAGACGGATAGGGGAGGTACATGTGTTGTGGGATGGAGGTGACTGCGACAATCTCATAGAGCTCCTGGCAAAAACGGAAAAGTGGCGAGAAGCGCTCCGCATATGATGGGGCAATTCTCATGCTGGTTTGGGTACTTGCTGGCGTTCCAGATGCGACGTTGTTCGTGATGTCACTGTGATGACGGCCACCATTCGTGGAAGCGAACAAAAAAAAAAAAAAGAAGAGAGAATCACTCGATCGCTCGTGTTTGTGCTCTCTTCGTTTCAGGAGTCGCGAGGTGGAAGAGAGGCGGCACGCGCGTCAGCTCCTACAACACGACACTCGCCAACTGAACAATGTGGAGCTGGCTGCCACGCCAGACGGCGACACCGGCCCCAGTCCTCCGGCTCTACCACAACCGTCTGCCCATCAAAGCACCACTCACTGAGATCGCAGAGAGTGAAGCGACAGCGGTAAAATGTTGCGCCTCGCACGTCCCAATGGCGCAGATCTGCACGCGTGAAAATACAGTGAGAAAAGCAAGCGCCTCTTGCCAGGACATCGCGCGCGTCTGTGCCATGAAAAAGACAGGACTGGAAGCGCGCGCCGGAGAGGTCGCCTCTAAGCAGTGTAGAGAGGTTGAAGCTCGACTTGGCGAAGTAGCTGTCGACAAAGAGGCAGTCCGTGAGGTCAGAGCGGTTAAAACTGGTTGTCACGCGGCAAGAGGAAAGGTCCAGCTGCTGAAGGCGGCGGCCCTCGAGCGCGCTGCCGATCTCTGCTCTCGGCGCCAGTGGTGCGCTCGCGTGTTTCTGGCCCGCCTTGGAGTTCGCCGAGGTAGAAGGCTGTGCTGTCTTGATTTCGACGCACTCGAGGAGAGTCGACCGTACCAGATCATTGCACATGCTTTCAGTGCTGGTCTGCGTGCTCAATTGTGGAGTATAAAAAGGAGACCGGCTCGCACGTGTGGGGGGTAGCTGTGGTGGTGTCTGTGAGCCAACGTCGTACGGGAGTGCGAGTAGCACGGCTTTTTGCTGCAGGTGCAGCGCGTCAAGCACTTTCGCCAACGCAGTGGTGTTGACGCGACGGCTCATCTGTGCTTTGATGTGTGAGAGGGAGAGAGAGCGAGTAGAAGCAGGACGAGAAGAAAAAAACAATGTGTGTACCAGTGGGAAAGCTCCATTCTTGAGGGTCAAAACGCACGGGCAGGGAGAGGGGGCAGGGACAAAGAAACAGCATGAGTGGTACCTTGAAGGGAACACAAAGAGGAGCCGCTTCGCCGCTCACTGACACTCAGAGTTTTGTTGGGACGTCTTTCGCGCACCGCGTGTGTGTGCGAGTGCTATTGCTTCTTGTCCTTTTCGTTGTTAATGTTGTTTCGTCGATTGCGATGTTGATGTGCAGGTGAATCAAGAAAAGGAAATCAGCTGAACAAGAGAGAAAAGGGGAAAAAAAAGACGAATGTACAGAAGGTTCGGGTACAGCGCAATGAGTGAGCACCATGTGCTCTACCAAGATAGAGGGCGAGAACAAAAAAGAGGCGGGCAAGCGCGTGTCAATACCTGACAGTGAGACCCACTCTACCACACGCGCGCACACACACACAGGCACTGGAGTTGGTCAGCGCCAGCGTGGCTTCTGACCAGGATGACGCGGATAGTCCGTGTCGACGGACCGCGCCGCGGATAGGTCAGCGCGTACCACGAAAGGTGTGTGCTGCGAGGAATGGGAGGAGTCCACGGAGCTGTCAACTGTTGCCGTGATACCGGTGGATGGAAACGTCGAGGGTCGACTGTTGTATGGGCAGTCGCGGCGGTGGGCGATGAGACCATCCCCATCAGATACCTGAGCCGCACGAGCACCTTGCCCAGGGAAGTGCGGGCAGCTGCACGGAGCGTAGCACGGGTGGTAGTAGGTCCCTGTCGTATCGCGGTGGTGAACAGGACAGACGCCCTCTGGCAGCGATGCGGTATGTGCGGTTTGCCGCTGCGACTGTGCGGTTGGCGAGACGTTGGTACTACGCCGTGAGCCAGTGAGGATATCTTCGATTTCCTCGGCGTCACGCGCGGCGTCCTCACCGTGAAGGGCCTGCACGGCCTCACGGTTCAACGCCGACACGCCTTTCACAAAGGCAGACTTGAGGTCGGCCTCTAGTCGCGCGTTCCGCGTCGCCTCTTCACGCAGACGATCGTGCAGCTGCTCCATCATGCACTGCTGCTCCGCCAGCGCCCGTGCGTTCTCTGCCTCTTTGGCCTTGTTCAGCTTCTGCGTGCGGCGTGCGGCAGCGAGCAGGCGCCACTGCACATATGCGTGGTACGTGCGATGGAGATGCTGTGCCTCCTCAAGCGCGATAGCAAGACGCCGCTGGCCTTGTCGGCGCTCAACAAACGCACGCCACTGTCCATAGATGAGGTGAAGGGTCTCGCGTGCACGCGCTGTGCCGAGTGCCGTAGCGGCTGCGCCGACCTGTTCCCTTGCATTGGCGAGCTCATCCTGTGTGGCAGCGTGGGCAGACATCAACGCGGACTGCCCCTCTTCCCGCCTTGCTGCCTCCTCGGCTCTCGCGAGTTGGGCGGCCTGCTCCGCAGCGTGTGCCCGGTGCCGCAGGTACTCCTCAATCATGGCCGCCGTGTGGCGCCGCTGCCTTTCCTCAGCTTCTGCAGTCACCCCAGTGACCTCCGCAATGAAGTCGTCGTCGGTGGTTGCGGATACGAGAGGCATGCGTGCGGTATTCGCTGTCGTTGTGTTTGCGCAATATCGATCTGCTTGAATTCGTATTTCTGTTTGAGCGTGGATGATACCTATGGAGCCACCACGCACCTCACTTGTTCAATGATGGCTTGGGCGTAATGAGTTTTGTCCGTGGGGCTGTGTATGTCGGAACAGGAACAGGAACAGGAACAGGAACAGGCGAGAAAAGAGAGGATGTAGTCAGAGGGGGCCAAGGAAAAGACGCATTGATCACGCTGTCGTTGAGAGTTGCCGTTGGTCACGCACAGTCAAAGTGATGCATGACACGGGCGAGAAAGACGAAGTGACAACAGGTTCAGTCGTTGTTCGCATCGTTGGTAACGAAAAAGAGTGAGCGAGGAGACCGAGAGAGAAAGAGACAAGAGGTGACCACTCTGCTCAATCCCAACGCGACACGGTGATGTGACGAGACTGTGGATACCTTTCCGTCCCTTTCGTTTTTCTTTTTCTTTTTCTTTTCAATGCTGCCGTCTTCCTTTCCTTCACTGTTTTTGTTTTTGTGTTTTCTTAGGTTACACACTGTGAGTAAACACACGCACAGAGCCCTCCTTGTGTGGAAGCAAAGCAACACCACTACTTGGACAGCGTCGTGTCGACAACAACATCAGTAGAAACTGTGTGCACACACATACACACCAGCTTCACGCCCGCATAGAGAAAATAAGGAAGCGACACCGAAAAAAAAAAAAAAACTCTCAAAGCCAGAGAACTACTGGGCACGCACCTTCGGTAATGACGCAGTAGATAATAATAAAAACGAGAGGTCACACAGGAAAGCAGACCAGGGAGACGTGGAGGTGCGGGCGCTACGACGACGAAAACAAGTCGCGAACTGTGGGGTCCTCTTGGCTGCCGATTGCCTTATCATCTAGTCCACCGGACTGTTGCTCTTGCATGCGTGCGACCTGCTGAGGATCCAGTGCCGAGCCGTGTGCGCGCAACGACTCTTGCCGCTCACGAAGCTCAGTGTAGTCCTTGACACCCAGCTGCGATCGCAGTAACGGGTTACGTGCTACTTTTTCGTGCTTCACAGCGTCGCGATGGAGCAGCGCGGTGCCGTAGATGTACGTTGGCTTCGCTGGGTTGAATAGGTGTGCATCCAGGGCGTTAATGGTGCGGTCGAGCTCGTTGCGGTCAATCAAGTGCGCCATCTTCTCGCGTACCTTGGTCAGCTCCGTCAGGAGCGTCTCCTTCTGCGTTTTGTCACCAACGATTAGGATTTGGCACATGCGGCGCAGCCCGTCGCTAATCAGCTTCTGCCCGCGCGAACGGTTCGCGAGCGCGCACTGCGTGTAAATGTACAAGAAAGCGGGCTCGTACAAGTCCCACATGCGCTGCACCTCGTCCCTGTCCTTTGGATGGACACGGAAAGTGAAGTAGAGGTGCGTCCAAAACAGGTACGGATCAGAACCCTCCTTCTCCTTCGCACGCCAGCGCAGCACCTTCTGACGAAACAAGTCTTCTGCGACCTCGTTGACTGTCGAAAAGTACTCCTCCAGCTCGGGCAGTGTCGTACCGCCACGTGCGCGATGCTCCATGTTTTTCATGAGTAACTCGTTCGACGGCTGACGGGCAACACGGCGATTCACCTCCTTGGTGATGAGTTCACCGTACGCAGGGAGGTTGGCGTGCACGATCGCCAGGCGCATCGGCAGATCGGTGGCAGGCTCAAGCCAATGAGCGGGCTCCTTGGCAGCGAAAAGCTTCGCCACGACCGTCTCTACCTCCGTGACATGGCGCAGCACATCCATGCGTGGCTCATACGAGTGCAGCAGGAACTTGGCCTCCGTCAGCAGTGGTGCTGTCCACGACGGCGGCAGTCGCTCGCGCGCTGTGCGGATGGCCAAGTGGTACAGGTTGAGGCTCTTGTCACGGTAGGAACGGCCAGTCTGATAGCGACCCTGGCGGTACATGAACTCCGAGTGCTCCCAATAAAGGTCGCCCATGTAGCGCAGCCAGAGGTGCTCGGCCGTCTCCTGTGTCAGCGGGGCGCCCTCCAGAAACACACGCGCACGCTCGGGGAAGGGGTGAATGGAAGGGTGCGTCTTCTTGTTCACGTTCTCGAGGCAACGATCGGAAATGTCTTGGGCCAACGTCACGCGTCCACGGCGCTCGTTGAACCACATGTACTCCGTTTCGTCGGTCATCGGGTACCACCGTTTGGTCGTGCCGGAATGCCAAAGAGCTTCCGCCTTGTCGAGGTGCCCACTGACCTCGGCGAAGATAGCGTTCTCGCCATCAAGGAACTCCTTCTCCTCGTACTCGTACGGAGGGTCCGCGTTGGGAATCGGGATCTGCACAATGTCCTTCGCTGCCTTGGCGTAGTTGGAGAACCACTCGTAGGCGTCCTCGTAGAGGCCCTCCGCACGGCTACGGAATCGCGTGTCAGCGTAGTCGATGAACATCTGCTGAAGATGTCTTGCCGCGTAGAAGCAGAGGGCACCACGGCACCACTGGTAAAACGCCTCCACCGCCGCATCACGTGCCGAGTCTTGAACGCCTTCCAGGCGAGACGGGCATCGCACGCGTGCGTCGTTAAGGTGGCGACTCAGGAACTCACGATGCGTGTCCAACTGCTCCATGCTTTGAAACTCCGTCACGTTGAACTCGCTCAGCTCGTTGGAGATCCACTTCATGAACGGTTTAGCGATCGGCTCATATTTGCGGTCGCGCACCATCACAGCGTAGCGTTGCACGGGGTTCTTGCGAATCGTGTCGAGCTCGAGGGAGGTCATTTCCTGTACAAAGTTCATGAAGTTCTGTCCAAGGAGCTTGCTCTTGGCTGACGCACGGCGCAGGATTTCGTCAGCCTCTGCCTTGAACGTGTTCGCTTCCGAGACGCGGTTGCCCTTGAACTTGTAAAAGTCTGCCAAGAAGTGTTTCGTGTGGGCCTCGAAGATGAGCTTGAACACCGCCTCCTGCTCCTCAGGGATCGTCGGGTGCTCGCCGACGACACCTTCACGGAAGCGCTCCATTGTGTCCATCAACATCTTTTCGCACTTATCCTCGGTCGTGACCTGGGTGAGGTTGCCGAACTCAGTCAGGGTCTGCTGGAATGTGTCACGGTACGCCTTCCACGTCTTTTCCAGGTTCTCCTTGTTGAAGTCGACCGCGTCCTCCTTCTCGACACCGCGGTATGGGTCGACAATGGAGTCCGTCTCCCACGGCAGTGAGGGCAACAGAATATCAGGATCGTAGTTGAGCTTTGACTTGCGCTGCTTCTCCTGCCGCTGGCGGCGCAGTTTCTCCGACTTTTTCAGGGGCTTGCCGTGCTTGTCCAGCATATCCCGCTCCGCGTCCGCACTGCCCTCGGTGCTATTGGCGGCTGTCGCTGACTCTAGTGTTCCGTCCTTGGACACCTCGCGAAACAGGGGCAGCGGCTTGAAGCCATCGACCAGTTCAGGGAGAGACTCGAGCTTCTGCATTTTGGCGACATCGAAAGAGGAAACGCCGTCGGTGGCGTCATCGTTGGTGATGCGGTCCTCTTCACGCAACGGTGGAGGTCGGTAGTACTCGGCACGCGGTGCCTGTGCCTCGAGCGGATCGTGCACCATGTCGTACCGCTCAATCATCGGGCCGGTCTCAATCAGCGTCTCGCGATACCACTCCGGCATCGTGTCGAGATCCGAAGTCTGTGGGACGCGATACATTTCATTCGCCACGTCAGGTTCGGCATCAGGGGGGCGCTGTGCAATGTGAATGAAGCCCTCCTTCGCTGGGGACGTCGCCGGTGCGGCTGTCTCGGCGGCCGCTGTGAGGCCATCCTCGATCTGCCCGAACACCTTGTCAGCGTCCGCGAGACTGGCTGATTTTGGTGTTGTCCCGCTTTCCAGCGCTTCGCGTCGCTGGGTCTCGAGCCACTTGACTTTTTCGATGCTCGCCTCAACCTGTGCACGCAGGGCTGGGCGATCCCCGTGTTCTTTGGCTGACCGATGGTGGCCTTTCATGATCGAGATCGTCGGATCGAGACCAGCCTGGCGGGCCATCTCCGCCCCTTGCTCAAGCATCTCGTACTGAATGTTTGCGTTCGCCGCAATGGCCGCACCCTGCTCCACAGTGATGCCAGTCGGAAGGGGCTCCATGTCGGATTTGGGGAACCCCGAGATGGGGTCGATTTCGGAAGGATCGGGTGTGGTCTTGCCTGCGAGAGCCTGACCCGCACCATAAGCGTGGATCTTCATCTTCGTTTTGGCCACCTCCATCGGGTCTGCGCTACCTGTGAGGGCTTGATAGGTCTGGTCCGGATCCAGATCTACCACACCGGACATGATACCGTGGTACACATCACCCATCTCTAGTTGTCGCTGCTCTTCCTCTTCGAGCAGAGCGCGGTCAGACTGAAGACTCTGGTGAACAGCCTTTCGATCCTCGCCCTCAATCAGCCACATGCGATCACGGTAGCGTGTGTCAGCCAGGTGCTTCCATGAGCTGTCAGACCATCGTTGGTCGGTCGGGAGCACACGGCGGCGGCCGTGCTCGTCGTAGTGGTCCAGATAGTCGGTGTAGCCTTGTGGCCAGATCATGCGGTCCTTCTGCACCTTGAAGCCTCGGTCCTTCCAGTGGAGGTACCACTCCTGCTCCCGCTCAATCGGATCCTGGATGTAGAGATCGAAACGGTCTCGAATGTCCTGAATGACCTCCTCCGAGGTGGGAATGAGTGATTTCCGCCACCGAACCTCCCATGGCAGGCCATCCACGTCTTGCTGCTCCTCCAGCATACCGCGACGCATCTGTTGTGAGCTCTTGTTCAGGCGCTCGCCTGGGCCGTACTCACCGAAGCGCTCCCGCATCTCGCGTTCCTTCTCCATGTCTGTGCGATGGCGCCGGTCAGCGGAGACATCCGGAATGCTAACATGTTCGAGATTATTCAAGCCGAACTGCAGGTGTGGGGTTAGGTCGGGTGACTCGACAATGGACATTTGATTACCAGTGTTAAGGTCCGCATTGGACTGCGCGCGGTTCTTGTCGCGCGAGGGGCCCATCGAGTGCTGCGTTTGGTGACGACGTGAGTGAGCAAGCGCTTGTGAGGAGGAGGCCAGCGCCGTGCACTGTAAGCCACCGTTACTCTGACGCGCACTGAGGGCGTAGGGACGCGGCACCACCCTTCGCATCATTGCTCCAAGTAATATAAAGAATGAAAAGGTCTCTCTTCTTTCCTACGAATTCTGCTACTACTGTACCTTTCAGTGAAGCACAGACACGTACACAGTGTTGTCTGCAAGCTGTTGTGTGTCGCAGCCCTCCAGTTGAATCCATGGGACAATCACAAGAACGCGGAAAGGGGAGAGAAGTGAGCAAGTGAGAGAGTGGACGTCAAGGGATCGCGGGTGAGAAGAAAAAAAAAGATGAAGAGACGCGCGCACCAGGTGGAACATCACATGAGGGGAGAAAGTAGGAGGGGCTAAAACTTCCACTACACGAAAGACACTCGCAGCGAGCCCAAGCCTAACATGAAGTTCAAGTCACGTATCGGATGTGCAACGCTTTGTTGTTGTTGTTTTTTAGTTTGCCTTCTTGACACATTCACGCAGTTTTTCAGCACATGCCTGCACGTGTGTGTGTGTGTGTGTGTGTGTGTCAGTGCGTCACAGTACGGGGGAAGAGACGTCCCACACTTTCTTTTGTTGTTGCTGTTGTTTTCGTCACCCTTCATTGTTGTTAGTTAAGGTGTATCTGTGTGCGCAATGTGTGCTGTAATAAGCGGCAGTAGCACAAAACAAAGGCTCATCCCTGCCCGATACTTCGGCAAGCGACTGCCACCATGTGCGTATGCATGGGGAAACAATGTTGCGATTAGGTGACGGTATAAATAGGGTTTCTGCTTACTTGATGTCGTCTTCACCAACAAGGTTGCTGTCAGCTGCAGCGGCGTGTTGGTTGTTTGGCGAGTGCGACTCCGCCATTCACTGTATGCATAGTTGAGACGCCTTTTGGGAATGAATTGTTTGCTGAAATGTTTACGTCTTTTGCTCTGCATCATTAGCCAAGCTCAAGACCTGCCCCCCCCCCTTTCTGCACCGCGGCCTTTTTCACTCTGAGGTTCTGTTGTTGCTACTGCGGTGGCACGTTGTGATAGTTTTGAGCACCTGAACTCGTCCGTTGTCTCGTTTCATTTTTTTTTTTTGTTTGTTTTGTTTTTTTGCTTTTCTCACTGGGTAGCTGGTGCGCTCAAAAAAAGAGGGGGAGCCTTGCTCGGGGCGGTGCAACAGGACGTAACAACAGAACAAATGAACGCGGGGAGAGCAAAACGAATGGAAAAAAAAAGCTAAGAAAAAAAAAAGTAACAACCAAAGCAATGGGACAAGAAAACGAGACAGAATAATTAGCTAACGGAATATGTGCTGAGAAAAAAAGGGGTTCTGCAAAGGAAGCGAGATGTGAAGAGGAATGGAAAAAAACAAGAAGGACAGCAACAAAGGGGAAATCAGTCAACCACTATATAAGAAGGAAGTGGAGACACTATACAATTGGAATCTCACGCCAGCCTCCGTTGTTGCTTACTTTACTGGGCTTTGGTGCAGTAGGCGGCTGTGTTTCCAGTCGTGGTGGCCTTGGTGGGATTTTCTCGCCCTTGAGAATCTTGTTGAGTTCCTCTCCGCTAAGGGTCTCGAATTGGAGAAGATTTTGAGCAATGGTGTCAAGCTCCTTGCGGTGACTAACGAGCATTGCCTTGGTGTCGTCGTAGGCCTCGCGAAGCAGCTTCTCCACTTCAGCCTCGATCTTTTCCTTGGTCCTGTCGGACATGTACGCACCCTCGGGTGAGTCGGCGGATTCGTAGTCGACGACGCCAAGTTTGTCACTAAAGCCGAAGCGGCGCACCATGTTGCGCGCCATGCGGGTCGCCTGCTGGAAGTCAGAGCCAGCACCCGTCGTAATGTCCTCACCACCCAGAAGAATCTCCTCGCCGACTCGGCCCGCCACACATACCTTGAGACGCGCTAAGCACTGCTTCTTGCTTTGGCTGTACTTGTCCTTCTCGGGAAGCTGCTGGACAAGGCCCATGATACCACTACCGCGTGGAACAATCGTCGCCTTGTGTACAGGTTCAGAGCCATCATCCTTCAGAAGAATGGCAGCCAAGGCATGCCCACCTTCGTGATAAGCAGTGACGCGACGCTCTTCGTCAGGGATCACCTTTCGGCTCTCCGCACCCATCATGACGCGGTCCTTGGCGTACTCGATCTCATCGAGGGTGACAGCAGTCTTGTTCAGCACGGCAGCACGGATGGCTGCTATGTTTATGAGATTGCTGAGCTCGGCGCCTGTAAAGCCAGTGGTGCCTTTAGCAATATCCATGGCAGTGATTTTGCCGTCCGTGCGGATCTTGTCGAGGTACACCTGTGCAACCTCTGCGCGACCCTTCATGTCCGGAGGATCGACGGAAATGGTGGTGTCGAGACGCCCTGGGCGCGTAAGTGCGCTGTCGAGTGTCTCTGGCGTGTTCGTTGCCGCCAGCACGATGATGGACTCGTTGGTCTGGAAGCCGTCCATCTCCGCAAGCAATTGGTTGAGTGTCATACGGGAGTGGGACTGATCGGACTTGCCACGTTGACCGCCGAGCGCGTCGATTTCGTCGATGAAGATCAACGCCGGTGCGTGTGCCTTGGCAGCGGCAAAAAGTTCGCGCACACGGCGAGCGCCGACACCCACAAACATCTCATCAAACTCGCTTCCTGTTGCGTAAAAGAAATGAACACCAGCCTCTTTGGCAATGCCCTTGGCCAGTAGTGTCTTGCCGCAACCTGGTGGCCCAACAAGGAGCGCACCCTTGGGAAGACGGCCGCCAAGCTGGTAAAACTTCTCGGGATCCTTGAGGAACTCCACGATCTCCTCCAGCTCTTTCTTGGCCTCATCACAGCCGCGAATGGTGTCGAACGTGACATCTAAATCGTCCAAGTTCACCGGTTTGACGTCGGATGACCCAAACCTCGCAAATGGTGAGCGGCCGGCTCCACCTGGGCGGCCTGGCGAGTTGTGGTCTTGAAAACGATCGGACAACTCATCGGCGAGACTCAGCAAGCAGCTCAAGCCAATCCCGAGCAGCAACAGCATCCACAGACGTGTCGTCCACGACGCCTTCTGCGGGGCCGACGTGATGACGATGGGGCGCTCTTGTGTGCCGAGGTCACTGGGAATCGAAGGAGGCACAATGACAATGGGGCTTTCGCGGCCTTGGCGATCCTGCTGAGGATACGTTTGCCTCTGTTGTGCACCATAACCTGGAGGAGGTGGAGGAGGGTAACCTTGCTGGGGATAGCCCTGTGCACCGTAGCCGGGAGGTGGGTTCGGGGGCGGATACCCTTCATGAGGGTAGTAACCCCGCCGTCCGATGAATTCAGGGCTCAAGATAACAGTGGCATTGCGACCGGTGGCTGTGTGAATGCGCACGGCACTCGTGCGACGCAGATTGGTAATACGGAAAGAGATTGCTGTCTTTCTCATCTTCGTCTCAATAGAGAGCTATAGGAGGGTGATAAACGGAGGAAGAATGTCACAAAAGCACAAATAGGGCAAGAGTGATGATGAAGAGAGGCGCCAGGGGATGAAGAAAGCGTGTGCGAATCTGTGTCCGTGTAGTGTTTGTGATCATGTGCACGCGAACACAGAGAAAAAGGAGAGTCGCGATGGTACTCCTGTTTTTCTGTCTTACAAACAGTGATGAAGCACAGCTCGTCGACGGCCAATTGAAGTGACTTGCGAAATAGAAATCGGTGAGTGCTCGCAGAAAGTAAAAGCGTGAAAAGTGCGACGGGAGGAAGGCATCAAGACCCTAGCCTTATAAGAGGCCTCAGCCCACTGCTGCTCCTATCTTTTGTCCTTCTTTCGAAATCAGATTCACCAATAGAGTGGCCGCAGCGTTGTGTAGCACGTGAGTTTTGCACTCTTGTCAAGTGCTTATGTCTCTTGAGAGAACAAGTTCAGTGTTAACCAACCAAACGAACGAAATAGAAGAGAACAAAGCTACTCCTCGATAAGCACCGTCATGAGCTCTTTTGATTTTTCTGGATTGCCGCGTGCTGCCCTCCTACCTGCCATACATTCACTCTCAAGCGAGTTGGTACGTGGAAAGCACCATCTGGCGTGTGTTTGGCGGAAGAGCGCTCAGGATACCCTGGAGTTGCTGTCCAGCCATCCCAGCAGCAGCATGGATGAAGCCACGAAGCGCTTCGTACGTGCCAGGGAAGCCAGTCGCCGCCGTTTGCCAGCTGTACACAAGCTTCATCGCATCAGGCAGAATGTCCTGCATATAGCTAGCATCGCAGCTCGCAAGAACAGGGCACAGCTGGTTGGTGGCCTCCGATTTGCGAACGTCGTTAGCAGACTGTGCCATGAGAACCAATGTTGTGGGCAAGTTCAGCGCCGATAGTAACTGAGGACGACGGCTCAACAGCTTGCACACACCAAACGCCATTTGTGCGTAGTAGGTCAGCGATTCGCCATAGACATCACTACGGACAGTGGTGTTGAGGGCGTTGATACCCTCCTGAACAGACGTCTCTGGGAAGCGTTGTGGGCAGTTAGTAAGGATGGAAGTGATCGTCGTGATCAGAGATTCCTTGTATCGAACATCTTCTTCTTTAAGCACATGTGTGCACGCCGCAGACAGGAGAGGTTGAAACGCATCAGCGGGCAAACCCTCTTCGCCAAGGGACTGAAGAAATACACGGACGAGAGACAGAGCACACAGTTTGATCTGCCTATTCTTGGCGGTGAGGAAAAACTGGTGAGCGACCCTCGGAAGTGCCCATGAGGTGGAGTGGACCCACTGCTGCAGCTGCGTGGTCGGCACACAGGTGGCGTAGCTGCCGCACAAGAGAAGTACGTTGTACACTAGATCTGGATCATCGTTGACACCACGTGTAATTAAATCACCCAGAACATCATTCCATGTTCCCAGGCTTGCCAAGGCAAACGAAGGATCTGGGAAGAGCTGAAGTAACATAATAATCGCGCGGTCGAATTGGAAGACATCCTTGTCCACCAGCTTGTTCGGTACATTCTGCACGTAGACAGATGCGTACGATTCCTCAAACTTCTGTGCACGTGACGACCGTTCTTCCTTGAGCAAAATGCCGAGATTTTCAATCAGCTGCTGATTCTCCAGTAGGACAAACAGGTTCGAGACAACGTCAATCAGCAGCGAAAGGTTACGCGTGTTGTACACCGGTAGACACGCCCTCACACTTTCCAGAAGCGCTGGAAAATGAACAGAGATCGGTGAGTGATCGCCGTAGTTATCAAGAACAGTCAGAATGTGGCTAAGGGCCGAAACAGTGGTGAGTTGCACGCGCTTGCTTGTGCTCTGTAAACGGCTGATGAGGCACGTTGCCACGCTGTTGAACAAATCCGGAGCGTCGGAGAGAATCAAATCCGTTAATCGTGACAAGCTCCACGCGGCGATGCTTGTCACGCAGACATGCTCAGACGCACCACTGCACAGCTCATATAGCTTCTGCGTGACGGGGCAAATAGCGGAACTCAGCTCCGCTGAGCAGCCCTCCGAAATCGTACCCACAAGCACTGTACCGAGTTCTTTATTCTTCCACTCGGTGCTTGCCCATAGCTGCTGGATCTGTGCTACGAGCGGCTGAAACACAGTAGAGCTGGAAAGGTTGCAGAGCACCGAAATGCACTTGAGAGAGGCGCTGCGCAGATTTGTCATGGCACTCTCTTCGTCAGTAGTTTCGTCTTGGGTGATGTCTTTGTCGTTATCTTGGACATCCACTGCTACGGCAACGGCATCGCGGTGGCGGTAATCGTCATTTTCCATTATGGTGAGCACCTCATCATCTGACATAACAGCGTATTGCAGAAGGCTGCCGACAAGCACCACCACATTCGCGCACACAGGTGCAATCAAAAACGCACCGTTTCCATCACCGCCGCACTGATTATACGCGTTCACCGTGTAGGTGATGAGATCAACAGCGCAGCCGAGCACCTCCGTGAAGTTCTCATGAGTACGGAATAGGTTTCCTGAGACGACGCCAATAGCCGTCCCAATCCAGGCGGTGCAGATCTGATCCTGTTGAGTAGCGGTAAACGGTGGCAGGTAGTCGAAGTAATCGAGCAGAAATGAGCATGCGCGAAACACACTCGCCATGAACAAAGGATCATTGCCACAGGAGTCGGCCAGTAGCTGCGTGCACACAGTGGTGAGCGTGCTGCTAGCGCCGACGACACCCTGCTGCAAAGGGGAAAGCTCGTCGACATTCCAATCGAGAATCGCGCACTGCTCGTAGCAATTAAGACACATGCGGAACGCGGCCTTCCGGATGTCAAGAGGCTGTTCTGCCATGACTGCCATCTGTGATACCTGTGTGAGAATGCCCTCACTAGCTCTGCCAATTTCTTTCGGCAGATCCTCCATCAGGTATTGCAAGCAATACAATGTGCTCAGTGTTTTCAAGCCACCTGCAGGAAGAAGGGTGTTCAGAAGGACACTCGCAATATCCACTGAACAAGTTTGAGACCACCACTCAAAAGAGGTGAGCTTTGTCACTTTAACTACGATTTGTGCACTGACACGCGCAATACGCGCATCAGGGGGATTCATCAAAGCCTGAAGCGAACACTTGGCTGCCTCCTTGACAGCTTCCTCACCGAGTGAGTGCTTGGCAGCCTCGATGTTGTTCTTCAGCGTAATGCCAGCCAGCTGGCGATAACTAACCCATGGTACGGGAAGTGCAATGTCGACCGGACACTCAGCAGACTCGAATGTCTTGGCCAGCAGAATGCAGAAAGACGGGTTGGACTGGTACTCCATCAGCTGAGCGTACGCCTGTTTTGAGTTGCTCACTTCGATGCCATTTTCGTGAAGGAGACGAATCACGCTCACCAAGTCCTCCCTCGTCGGGCTGTAGGTTGTCGCCATCCTACTGACGTATCTACCTTTTCTCTTTGTTTTCTCTTCGCGCTGCGTGTGCTGTCGCACCTACTGTTGCTCCTTTTGATAACTCCGGTTCACGCAAAAACAAAAAAGACAGCGCGGCTGTATCTGGTGCTTTTCATTCATTCAAGCAGAGGTGATTCGAGGGGGGTGGATGTAAGCATTTGGGTGGGTTTGGTGCGGTTGCGGGGTGTTGCGCTGCGTGTTCTGCCGCGGCGGGGCGGCGGGGGCCTCGCGGGCGGGCCACGCCCCTGCCCTGGCGCCCCGGCGAACGGCAACCCCGCGCCCTCCCCCGCAACCACGCGCAGCGACGCAGCGGACCGCCACGCGGCAGCCGGTGCAGAAGGACGCACCCCGGGCGGCTGTGCGCGCCGCGGAGCCGGCTCCCCTACCCCCGGGCCCCAGCGCCGCGCGGCGGAAAGAGGCAACCCGCGGCCCCGCCCACGGCAGGCACGCGCCGCGCCCGCTTTTTTTTTTTTTTGCAACAAAGGTGCCCATTTTCCTTGTTCTTCCGGGCCGCGGGCGAAAGCACTGCGGCGCCCTCCCGCCACGCCAACCGCCCGCGGCGCCTCGCCCCTGGCGATGTCTTCAGACGCGATCCGAGGTCTGCGGGCCACGGCTTTCGACTGCTCCGCGCGTTCTGCCGGAGGCACGCAAAGAACAACGAAAGGGCACGTGTCAGAAAAACGCTGCGGTACGTGGATGGGCCCTGTGCCAGTTCGTGACGCCCCGCACCCCGCGAGCAGCCTTGCGGAAAACGGTGGGAAGGGGTGGTAAGCGGGTACCGGGCACGGCGCTAGACGTTGTCCTCGCGTAAATAGGGACGCCGAGCGCACCCAGCCGCGTTGTTCGCGCAGCTTCGGGGTCACACTACGCAGCGCGTGCCCTTCCCCTCGGCACCTGCGGATCAAAAAACCCACCCCGAAGGCCGAGCCGCGCCCCACCAGCCAGGCGCAACGCGCCAACGCGGGGCGCTTCTGGAAACGTTTTTTTTTTTTGCAGTGGTGCATCTTCTCCCGCTG
Organism: Wallacemonas rigidus; assembly: GCA_030849045.1. Taxonomy (NCBI): domain Eukaryota; phylum Euglenozoa; class Kinetoplastea; order Trypanosomatida; family Trypanosomatidae; genus Wallacemonas; species Wallacemonas rigidus. The sequence goes on from JASAOL010000614.1 coordinate 786,322, forward strand.
ACGTTTCCGAGGGCGCCTTTGGGAGAGGGGTGGTCTGCCACGCCGGCTACCCACTGCTGGAAAACCTCGGGCGTACGGGGTGTCGGGGCGTGCCTATCGAACGCACGCCTGCGGCGCGGCGGGTGGGCTCGGGCTGATCGTCGCCGTTTGAGCAACTGGGGCCCGTTCCAGCTCCCGCGGGCGCCGGGGGCACACGGCTGTGGGGGGGGGGCCCGAGGCCGCCTGGCCGAACGCTGGTCGCAGGGCAGGGAGGGCGAGGGAGAGAAAGAAGGTAGATGGACACGCACGCGCGTTCCCGATTTTGGTAGGGGTGGTGGTCGGGTTGCGCTCACGGGGCCGCGTTCGTGTGCGCAGGCTTGCTTGCAAAGCGCGGGGGCTCGCCGGCCCTTTTTTCCTCTTGATTCTCTTTTGTTGACGTGTCGCTGTCCCACAATTCAGCAGTGTTTTTTTTTTTCCTTTCTTCTTTTTACCTTTCCTCCTGTTGGTCTCACTTGTCCCGGTTTTTGCTGTCCAAAACAAGTGTAACCGGGCCGTCCATCGTCTGGTCAATGTTCATGTAATGCTGAAAGTTGCCGGTGGCGATCTTGTCTTCTGCATATTCCGCGCGAAGCTTGTCGCGAAGCGCGTTGAACATGACGAGGGCCTCATCTGGCGGCATGGCTTTGTGGAAGTCGGGCTTGTTGCCCTTCATCACGTGCATCAGTGTGAACTGCGAGATGAGAAGCACGCCACCGTTGATGTCCCTCACGTTGCGAGTCCACATCTTCCCGTTTTCGTCCTGCCACAACTTGGCACCGAGAATGCGACGAATGACGAACTCCATGTCATCGGGACCGTCATCGCGACAGATGCCAACGAGCACAGACATGCCTTGCTCGACCGCACCCGTCACACGTCCCTCGGATGTGACGGCGCCTTTCAAAATACGCTGTATGACGATTTTCATGAGGTGCGATGATGATAGTGTGGCGAGAGAGTAAATGGAGCTCTGTTGGTGGTGAAGAGGAAAGGAGGGGGAATGAGAGCTACAGAGAGAGAGAGGGGAGAGATGAGGCATCGGCACATTTTTATGTTCCCGTGCTCACATGAAACATGACCATTCGACGCCTTTTTTTTTTTTTTCTGCTTCACGGTTGTTTCCAAGGTAAAAGTGTGCAACCCTAATCAAGTTTTCTTTCTTTTGGCACCTTTGAGCAGCTCTTTTTTTAATTTTTTTAAAGAGCGATCGCTCTTGCCACTTGTCGCAGTTTTTTTTTTCTTCGCATGTTTGCTTGTTTGAAAGCGGAAGCGTGGTTGTCATTTGGAAAAGTGAGGCCGGCGCGATGCATCCGACGACAAACCCTTCACACCTTTTCTCTGTGGAGCCACCACCGCGGTCTTGGCAACATCTCTCGAGGTCGATGCGCTGAGAGACGACGTGTGCGGCGCTGGTCCTGGTCGTAACAACGCAATGACACCCAATTTGGCGCGCTCCACCAGAACACGCCGTGCGGAGAGGAGGCGAATGTGGTGACGCGATACCCATCGCGCCACGTCATCGTCACCATCCACATCGGCGTCGCTCGCCGCCTTCGCTGAAAACGCGGGCCGGCCGACCGTAGACGCATGTCCTGACAAATCCTCACTCCAAAAAAAAAGTAAGGGGCGCTGCTCCGTCGATAGCTGGCGCGCCAAGTCACTCGCAAGCGCTGTACACTCGACACAACCGTCATTCGACGCCGGCACCCATAGCGATGACGACGACGCCCGTTTGCCTGCGTCGAGGGGTGCGAGCACCACCACCTCCAGAGCGACGGGCACGGCGACTTCAGACGACGGTGGCGCGAGGCCGCGAAGCTGCACAGAAAGCGCCCTCGCGACTGGTGAGACCAGCTCGTTGTCTGTTTTGTGCGCCTTCTCCGTCCTTGTCGTTGCAGAAGCGGAGGGAGGCGATGCAGAGGCGGTGGTGATGGGCAGTGCGAGGAGACCGTCCAGCGTCAGAATCACCACCACCTTTGCCGGCAACGACGACGGCGCCCTCCGTCCGACGCCCCCGCCGCTGGTTTCCACAGCGTACCGCAGGAAACGTTGTAGGTACTGCACCTCGTCACCGAGAGGTACCTCGCTTGGCGTCATCGTCAGGTTGCTCTCAAGGGAGGCTTGTACAGTTGAGGCGCCAACGACCACCATCGCACACCGCGCAGACGCGCTCGTAGCGCGCGACTGGATCTCTCGCACAAGGTCGGCGGTGCTGCGCGTGAGAATGGTGAAGCCGAAGAGACGCGTCAGCAGCGCGTCGACCAGCGGACGTGCACGGCTGTCCGCGTACATGTACAGGACTCTCACCATGTGAGTGGCCTCCTCCGTGCTCACAGCCTTCGTGGGTGTCGCGCTTGCGTTCAGAACCGTCGTGATGGCCTCCGCCACCACTTCGCCTCCGCCGTCATCGCCAGCAAAGGGTGGCGCGGACAGCGCACGTGGATGCAGCAGCCACAGCCACACCAGCCTCCGTCGCACCGCGTCAGCCTGCTCCCACCACGTTGCGAACATCGCTGACAGTGGCGAGAGCGCCACCAGTGCTTCCCGTACCGCCAATGCACTCTCATGTCGTTGATGGTGGCGAAGGAGCAGCGAAAGGATGAGCAGAAGGGCACCCGATGGTGCGGACGACAGGTTACCTGCATCGGTCATCGCGCGGCGAATGCTGTCGGTTGCGGCGGACGTTGTTGACGCACCGTCGGCAGCCGCGGTGGTGAAGAAGCGGTTCACAGGCCTCAGTAGATTCGGCAGCGAGGCACCAGGTCCGTGAAGAAGCAGAGCTCGCAGTGAAGAGTGAAGTGATGGCGAGTCCAGTTCGTGTAAAGCGACCACACTCAACGCCTCTGTCAAGGCTGATGGTGGCGACACTAAAATCGCGGCGACACCCGCTAGCGCATAGGGAAGCAAGGCCACCTGATGTGCGGCATCCACAAGGCCAAAAAGCCCGAGCACGAGTGGAGCCTGCGCCGTCGTCACTGCCGGAATGGACGCACCACCACCCTCAGCGTCGCCAGCGCCGATGTGGTTGACTACCTGCGTGGTGCCCGACGCGACGACCTCCATCACGCGCGCCACGCAGACGGCTAGGATGCGCCGCTGGCCATCCGACTGCCGCTCTGGCGACCCCGCGCTGCGCAGGAGAACAGAGAGAAGATAGAGGGCTGTGCGCTGGTACACGAGGCGAGTCGCCGCACTGAGCGTCACAGCCGCATCGGGTCGCTGCACCGCGTTGGAGAGGAATGTGAGCAGCTCCACCACCATCGCCGCCGTACCGGCCCAAGTGGTACCTGCGCGCAACGCCTCAAAGAGCGCGAGGGCTTCGCTCATCTCTGGTGGCGTGTGCTCCGCTGTTGCTGGTGGCGTGGTGTGGCTGGCAGAGTCGGCGGTGGGCGGGTGCCGCAAGGCGGCTCGAATGACGGCCTTCAGCATGCGCACTGCCGCACGCTCGAAGTGGATGTCGTCCTCATCGTCTGCAGTCATCTCACCATCCCATGCGTCTGTCGCTGCGGACCCACCACCTCGCCCTCGCCACGTTGCGCTCAGCGGGGCAACAAGGCGAGACCACAAACGTGGTGCGGTCGCGCTGCCGGACAGCGAGGACGATGGGCGGGCGTGTTGGCGCGACTGGGCGGTGCGTTCGGATAGCGTGGCCACACCAAGAGCGCCGCGGCAGCGGTACAAGAGGAAGGTGAGGCGTGCAACTGTTTCGGAGTCACCCATCACAGCCGCCGCCTCGGCGCACTCAACAGCTACATCCTCGCTGAACAACGCCAGTGGACGATGGCCTGTGCGATCACCACGATCGCGGCGCGTCTCGTTGGCGAAGAAGCGGGCCGAGGCCGCGAGCTCCAGAAGTGCCATAGCCTCCTGCTTGGCGGCCACAGTGTCTGTGCGGATGAGTGCGGCCGCAACGCAGGCAACAACGGATGGCGCGCACACGAGCCTCTCCGCACCGACTGCGTCGAGCGCAATGACACGCGGCGGCACAAGGGACGCCACGCTGCTCGGACGCGCCGGGTGCAGGAGACGCTCACGCAGAGCCGTGGAAACAAGTGGCGACCTGGCAGCGCGCTGTGCTTCGGACTCTGCCTCGTCGCTCTCAATCGCATCACGGTCGGCGAGTGGTGACAGCGGTGACTGATCTGGTGAGGTCAAGCGCCGACAGCCGAGTACCTCGTCAAGCCAATCCAACGCAACAGGGCCGGGCAGAGCCGCGCAGACCAGGTGAAGGGCCTCGCCCATAATACCATCTACCTGTGCCTCGGACAGATCCCATGCGCTGAGCACACCGTACTGCGGGTGCAGCGGTTTCCGCAACAGCTCCAGGAGAATCTGCGCGACGCGTGGGGCGTACAGCTCCGCCAAGCCGAGCGATGGCAAGAGGCGGAGAAGCAGCAAGAAATCTTCCGGAGTGGCGACGGCACGCGCCAACGACGACGGGGATGCCGATGATGTGGAGAGCGACGACGGCATCTGAGGATCGCAGGGTCGGTAGACCGCGTACAGACGTCTACCTTCACTGAGAAGACAGTGATCGGCGAGCTGCGCCACAACGGAGGAATTCAACCTCGCGTGAGGGGCAGCCGTGGAAGAGGTGACGCTCAGCACGTGATGGAGTGCTTGAGTCCACACCAGAGAGCTGGAAGACTGCACGGGGGACGACGCGAGGTGAGATGATGCCGACAGACTGCGGTCTTGGCCAGCGCTCACGTGACGACGCGCGAGGCACAAGGCTATAGAGACATCTGATGCCCGACTCAACACCGAGGACCGCCTCAATGAACGCACAGCTGGCTGCGAGTTCCGACATCTGGGCAAGGCAGAAAGGAAGAAGGCAGACATGGCGACGGCAACGGCCGCGTCGTCTGGTCGCACAGCTAGAAAAACAACAACAACAACAACGAAGGCAATCACGTGTGTCAGTGCGCGCCTTCTTCGCTGTTTTCTGTACGGGCTTCTTGTTTGGGACTAAAACATCCGGACCTTGTTTCAAGGCCGGCGGAAGAGGCGTGAAGGGAGAAAGGACGAGGCACAAGGACGAACAGTGACGCGTGATGAGAGGGATCCTAGAGGCTTTATTTCCCTCCCTCTTGGGCTAATGCACATGAGTGTGGATACGCATGACAAGTCATCACAATGGCAATGGCCACAACTAAGAGTTCGAATTGAAACGAGAAAAGAAAACGAGAACATCAGACATACAACAGATGGACGACAGACACGTATGCAGATGCACGACGCGAAAGACACGCGTGCACTGGTCAGGCCAGTCGTGCAAAGAAAAGAAAAATACTCACAAGGGGGGAAAACAGAAACAGATAAAGATCAATGCGCGTGCCCGCGGCCGCACGTGACGCTTAAAAGTCGATGCGGCAGTTCACCCAGCCTGGGTCGAAGTGAGCGTCGTACTTGCGGTAGAAATTCAACGCCGGCTCGTTCCAGTCGAGGGCCTGCCAGATCATGCCCGAGCAGCCGTCCTCCTTCGCGAAACGAATCACGCGTTCAAACAAGCGCGCCCCGACACCGGCTCCGCGGTACATCTCACTCACGACGAAATCCTCCAAGTACAGCATGCGGCCCTTCCACGTCGAGTAACGATAGTAGTGCAGCGCCATGCCAATGACAAGCGTGCCACCGCCGTGCTCGGGCGGACGATGCCACTCAGCGACGAACGCACCCCACACCGGGTGCGTGCCGAAGCCGGCCTCTTCCATCGCGTCCAGCGTTACCGTGACTTCATTGGGGGCCTTCTCGTAGATGGCGAGCTCGACAATGAGCGCATACATGCGCTTGCAATCGTCACGGACGGCGCGGCGGATGACGACGTCCTCACCACGCACGGAAATCTTCGCGGGTGCTTCCTGGGTCATCGCGGCGAATTGTGAGCCGAGTAAAGTGTGTGCGTGGCTGTCAAGCGGTGACGCTGGGATGAAGAGTATATAAAAAGAGAAGAAGACACCCACAGAAGTGTTGGATCGAAGAAGAGGTGGAGTGAGTGGAAAACACAACAACGGATGGGAAATGGGCACATGGCAGAGTCAAAAAGGTAGTCTTGAGCCTTCCTGAGCTGCTGCATCGTTTTGCAGCGAAGTGGCCGTGAAAGCCTCGACGCGTGAATTGCTTGTCCGACAGGTACCGCGGTGGTGTGCGTGTGTGTGTGTGTGGGCTGTGATCAGCCTGTTCTTTCGCTTTTCTTTTTTGTTTTCTGCTTGAGGCTGACAACTGTTTCCATTGCCAATATAAAGGCGTCGTGCGCACATCAAGACTAGTACACTTGTGTTTTGACGCGCTCCGCACGAGGTGATGGCGATCGTGTAGCATGACCGCGTGAACAAACGAAAACAAACAAAAAACAAACAAACGGCAGTACAACAAGACAACAAACTGGCAGTCGTAGCCTTTCTAGGCGTTCTTGCGTTTTGTGAAGTGTGTGCGTGCCGCTTGTGCGGGTTCTCTTGACGGTAGACAGACTCATTGTCAAAAGCGTGAAGTTACTTGGCATTCCGCGCTATTTTTTTTTTGTGAGACTTCGCGAAGAGATTCATCACGAGCCGCATTACAGAACCAGGAAACAACGTGGAACCGGGTGTTGGCGAGCGTGCGATGCAAAAGAGGTGTCCTGTGATGTGGTGGCTGGCAAAGAGTTGTACACAACGAATAACAACCCTCACATGAACACGTACAAAAGAGCGAAGAAAAGAGAAAACAAAAATAAACAAGGAAACAAGCCATAAACTAGTTCTGGGTTCTGTGACTAGTTACGCTTAAGTTTTACATTAATTGTGCGAATGCCCTCTTACAAAAGGAACGGCAGATCATTTTCTTTTTTTTTTTCTTTTTTCGAGCTCGTGTGCTTAGCGACAGCGTGGGTGTCATGATACCACCACTGTTCGAAGACGGAATGAGCGTGTTCTTTTTCCTTAGTATATCTGTGTGGCTGCGCGACCGGAGAGGATGTGTTGGTCCTTGGACTACGTCACGTGCCGTCGTGTCGTGGCCGCAGGGTGAGCGGCGCGAGGCTTTGGCGTGGTGACGTGAGCGCAGAATATAAAGAAAGTAAATGAGTGGATTGAAAAACAAAAAAACAAAACAAAACAATAACAAAATAAAACCAATTGTTGCTAAGACGACTCTTTGCGTGCGACGTTTTTTTTTTTCCCTCTCTCGCAGTGAGATGACTTGCAACAAACTGAGTTTTTTCTTTTTGATAATTAGATCAAAGGTGTGACAGCAAAAACACTAAGAACAACAACAAGAAATACAACACAATAGGTGGGGAATGAAATGTGACTTTGGTGAGTCGCCGCTTCTGCGGATAAAAAAAAAAAGAAGGAGGAATAGAGAGCGAGAGCGAAGACGGCAAGCGCAAGACCACAAGTGCAACACTTGTTCGTGTCTTTTCGTTTACTGCTGTTTAGTTGTTCTCGACTGGCTCGGTGCTCAGGTTCAGATCGACGTCCGTCTGCACATTTAGCTTTCGCGCTGCCTCTTCGCGAGCGGCCTCTTCCGCCTTGACCGCATGGCAGCGTTGGACGAACCGGCGGTAGCGGATGTGCACGGCCGTCACCAACACCGCTGACACCGCTGCCAGCACGGTCGCCACGATGATGGGCACACGCACGCAGACCTTCTCCCGGCAGCCCTGTTCGTTGGTGTAGTTGAGTTTCTTGAGCTGTTCATCGACCAAGTAGCCGAAGAGGAAGCGGTTGAAGCAGATGACACATACGACTGTGCAGAGGAAGCTCATGTTGTAGAGGATGCCGTGGTGCGCTTGGTAGAGGCACGGCCAGATCAATGCACGAAGGCCGTTAAAGAAGCCCTCTTCGAAGTAGACGAGAATGTACGGGAAGAGCAGCGCCTTGCCGGGTAACACAAGGATGAGAACACCGGCCACCGTTGCGATCAGCGGCGCCAGTGGAAGCGCGAAGGTAATCAAAAAACGGTTGGCGTCACGGCGCTGGTTCTGTACGTAGGCTTCATATAACCCAGCCGCGATGCGACCAAGGGCACTACCAATGCCCAGGAAGGCTGTGTAGAGCGACGACAAGCCCGCATCGCGGGGCTCACCGGCGGAGGCGACATAAATGGTGCTTGGGTTGTAGGTGACGATGGTGCCCAGCGCGCCTTGGAGTAAAAAGGCGACGAGAAGCAGCCAGAGGTTTACAGAAAGAATGATCTCCCAGATTGTACCCACGTAGCGCGGGTCTTGCGGTGCGGACTCCATTTCTTCCAACACGCCACGCTCCAGTGTCTGCTCGTTCGCCGCGCTGTCCTCGTCCTTGCTGAGACTGCTGTCCATGACAGCGTCCACATCCACCACCCCCTGCTTCACGTCCACCGTCTGCTCCGAATCGTTGAGCTGTACCTCGTCCTCGCGTGTCTGACCGGCCTGTTGCATCAAAGCCAGGACGTGAGGTGGCATTGGCTCCTCCACGCCACCCAGCCACGGGATCGGTATGGCCATGATCAAGAAGGCGGCCAGAAGAATCAGCGTGATGGCGCCGAGCCCGTACGCGCTTTGCTGAGAGACGTTTGCGTACGCCTTGACGGGCGAGCTCACGGTGAAGAAGATGAGCATAGCGCAGACGAGGACGTAGCCGACCATGATGCGACGCAGCGGAATGTGCTTTTGGTGGTAGAGCGGCTTGAGCACCGTCAGCGGCGCCAGCGCCTCCTCTCCCTTGCCGCGCAGGCGCCAGCTATTGACGAAGTAGGCAGGCAGCGTGATGAAAAACATCGCCACGAGGGACACGGTGACGACAAATGCCATAATGAAGTAGATGAATCCGCTGATGTTCGTCGTGAACAGGTTGGAGCTCACCGAGGCCAAGATGGAGCTGCCGAGGCCAGTCATGACCTTGGAGAGGCCCACCACAGGGCCGCGGTTGCGTGGAAACACCTGCGCGAGAGTCACGATGGCGGCTGAGTCCAGCAAACCGCTCGCCGTGTTCATGAAGGCGTAGAAGACGGAGATGGTCGCGGTGTTACCGACGATCTTGTTATCGAACACGAGGCCAAGACAAAGACACCCGATCAGACTGGTCAGCGCCGCTATGGCGAAGAGACCAGTGGGCCCGCAGTAATCGTAGAGAATGCCATAAGGGAGGGCGAAGTAGCAGAAAACAACACCCACTGTGCTGATGGTGGACTGATCACCGGGGCTCAGGTTGAAGGTCTCGCTGAACTCCTTCGTGAAGAGGTCGAAGGCGTACACGACAGACACACACACGCTACAGAACAAACTGCAGACGAGCAGGCGAAAGCGCTGCATCTCGTCGATGGGGTGAAGATTGGCATCGACGCGGTTCTGCACGCGGCGCTTTTGGCTGTAGAAGAACGAAGGACACTTCATCGCCACGAAAAAACAAACAAAAACTTTGTGTGTGAGTGTGAGGTGGGAATTAGAAGGGGAGAAGATAGTCGATACCACACGGACGGCAATAAGTTGGGGAGGTGCACAGAACTCTAGACGTCACGTAGGTGGTGGTCTCGATGGCTAATCGTTGTTGGAAAAGGGAACATACATACATACACACACCAGAAGAAGAGATAGAGAGAGAGTCGGGGGAGGGGAGAGAGAGAGAGAGAGGTGTGGACGGATGTGCACAACAACAACAAAAGAGAGAGGAAGCGACCAGTCCATGTTTTTAATTATTTCCCCCTATCGTTACGTGCGCAGCTACAGCACGTACGGTTCCTTTTGAATCTAGTGATCTTCAAGATTCTTCTTCTTGAGAAATATTTTTGCTTTCGTTTTTGTTCTCTTCTCGCTCCCTTCGTCACCCACGTGGTCTGTTCGCGGGTGAGATGTAGCACGTATTCCAGCTTGGCATCCCTCCCTCCACCACCCTCGTCACCGCGAAAGCGTCAATCATGGACAGCTGCACGACTTCGGCCAGATGCGGTGCCGCTGCGGACGGCGCGGCAGCTTGTGCAGCCGACAACGTCTCACGGTGAGCATTCACCGTGGATGTTCGCATCGCCGCGGCAGCCTTCTCTCCCTTGTCGTCAGCGACAGACGACGTACGCGTGCGGCACTCAACCGGTGGTGTGTGCACGCCCTCGCCAACGTCACGCGTCTCGTCAGCCGATGCGGACTCTTCCTTTCCCAGCCGATCGGCATCCGCCTCCCAGCGAATCGCCTTTCTTTTCTTCCCGGCGCGCGGGTGTGATTCCTCCGCGGAGTGCTGTCGCTTCATTCCGACCGTTTTCTGCTGCGCGTGAAATTTTTCAAGGGAGAGGAAGAGAGCGAGGAGCGAATGAGTGTAAGCGAGGGGACGCGCCGTGCTATTCTTCATTCACACAGAAACCCAAGAAGGGGGGGGGGGGGAGGAGTCTGTGGGTGACACATGCTCTGCGCTCCAGGTATGCCCCATGACCGCACTTACAGGCGGGACAAACAGGGTAGTTGATGTATCGTTGATGAGGGGTCATCCAAGTGGTCCGAAGCGTGTCTTTCCGGGCATGTCGACGAGGCATCAAGAATCGAAGAGAGAACCATAGAAACAAGCAAACCAACAACAACAACAACAAAAAAAAAAAGATAATCCACACGCGTCCATACATACACACAAAAAGAAACAGAACTAACGTTTTCTGAAGTCTGGAAGACCCATTTTTTTTTTCTTTTCGCGCTTTCTTTCGTTCGCGAGGTGAAGGAGCCCATATGAGACCCGTGTGAGATTGAGCACGTGAGTGACGAAACATCTGCTGTTTGGCAGTGTGCGTGTTCACCGCCTTCTCACCTCTTCCGATGCGTGAGAAGGCGTCCACACACAGACCTTTTCACAAATCCTCGCCAAGCAACTCGGCGTCGTCCTCCACGAGATGATCTTCATCTTCTGTGGTCTCGCAGCGTTCGCAGCCCTTGGTGTAATCCAGACGGCAGCAGGTGCACTCCGAACCCACGCAGTGCGCGTCCCCTGCGAGGTAAAAGCAATCGTTGGAGCTGATCGCCACGCGGCAGCGAAAGGGGTAGCCGGTCGAAATACAATGCGAACAGGAGATGTCAGGAGGTGCGGGGGACGCCACGGCGGAGAATGGCGCCGCCAACAGAAGCGCCAAGGCTACCGCAAGCGCGAGCAGGAAGCACACGCGATGTCTGCGATACATGATGTGATGTTTCTCTGTGTGTCACAGAGAAAAAAAAAATAGAATCGAAGACAAATACGTACTATCTCGGTCAATGAGTCTCGCTGTGCCGTCGTGAGGTGTCCGTGTCTCGGTCAATAAGGAGTGACAGTGCTTTCGCTTGCGTGGGGATAGCACACGAGAACAAAAGGCTATGACAACTCAATGAGGCAGACGAGTGAAGGGAGGAGATAAATATGACGGCACGTGGAATGGTCTTGAGCGACTCCTCATGTTCGTGGCGCGGGGGAAATGCGACGTGCCATTGGATGTGCACGCCAAGAAGTCGTATCGTAACACGTACAAGCAACGCCTACACGCGTACAGATCTTGGACTCGGCGTGTACACGGCTGGACACACCGTGATGTACTGCGCCGGTGACAGGCGAGCTTAACACGGGTGATCAGGAGAGCAGTGGCTCATGGCAGGCAGATGTCAAGTACACGGACTAGCCGCATCGATCCCTCACCTCTCCGTCCCCTTCTCGTGTCCGTCACTCAGTTGCAGAGTTCATTTTCTGGTTTTTCATTTTGGCTTTTTGTTTTGTTTTGCATTCTCTATGACGATTGAGGGAAATAACGACAGTTGGGAAAACAAACAAGCACGCACAGATACACAAAAACCATGAGTACAAAAAAAAAAAAAGAAAGAAAGAAAGAAGAGATAACAGTAAAAAGGAGGCAAACAAAGTCACAGCGCGATGTACAGAGGCCTGACATGGAAGCACGGCGATCACGGAACAGCCAACACCCCTAATCCGAGCCACCCCTCACTCAACAAGGGGAGAGTGTGTGACAGTCATGCGAGACGGAGGATACACCACGTCAGACGCCAACAAGAACATCAGCACGAACACGATGAATTTCACAATACACCAACGAGGCGATCAAGAGAGCGGCCAACAGCGAGACATAAAATAAAAATCAAAAATCAAAAACGAGAAAGGAAACTATGCTGGTTCCATTGGCGCATCAAAAGCACAAAAACAACAACTTCTCACATACAAAAACACACACATACACGCACGTACAAACACAGTAGCGCGTGAGGTGGCCAGTGAACCGGGAGAAAGAGAAAACAAGAGAGAAATAGAGAGAGAGAGTGAGAAGCATCAAGGTGAACCGTCGGACTCAAAGAAAATAGGAGTTGTTGAGTACGACGACACAAACATGACAATCTTTGTCCGGCGCTTCCCTTTAGCTCGTCTCGTCTGATATCATTTTTCTTTTCTTGTCGTGTCTGTGTGCACAAACAAAACTCTACGGAAAATAAACTCTGTCGCAACAGACACAAACGCGGCCGCGCTGGGAGACGATAAACAAAGCCTCAGAAGTCACCGTTCGAAGCGTACTGCGTGTACTGGGCGACCAGTCGTGCGAGGAAGAGATGCGTGTGAACACGAGCGAAGTACTTCTTCTGACTCTCCGTTTTCGACGCATCATTTGTTGGAGGCTTGTTGCTCGCGATAGGCGATGGCGGCCGATTCGAGGGCCTCTACAAAGTCCGTTCCGCAGCTACGGACGCCCTCCAGCGCGACGGCGGCCTTGTTATTAAAGCGCTTGATCGCCGCCCTTTGGTCTACCCAGATCTCATCCTCGACCTCGGCGAGCGGACGTGCGTTGCGTCGGGCTGCATCGCGAAAGAGCGCCTCAATCTGCGCGAGCTCAGCCTGGATGTCGTCGCCGTACAGCACCTCCGCGAAGTGAACGTCGTCCTGGTTGAAGACGACCTCGCGGAGGAGGTCAAGGTTGGCATCAGAGAGGCTTTCAGCCATGAAGACGTTGTACTGGCACAGCTCGTCGGTGCTGAGAAAACGCGTGCCGTCCATGAAGGAGAGGAAGTACACGTCGTCGTCTTCCTCCTCACCTTGTTCCACTGAAGGATCGTCGGCGGCCTTGTCACGTGCGACCGCGTCCACGGAGGCGTCTTCCTCCGGTGGGGGTGCGGGCCTCGGCACAGGTGAGTCCTCCGTCTCCAGAGCCGTCTCTGATGCCGTCGTGGCGTTGTCCGATGGTGTGGGTGGCCGCGGCTTCGACGATTTCTTCTTCGCGGATGTCGCCCGGTTGTCATGCGGTGCAGCGTCATTCTTCCTCTTTGCGTCCTCTCCTTCACCGCCTTCCATTTTGTGACGCCCCTCCGTCGTGTACGACGGCTGTCCACTGCTCTGGCGCGAGTGCGGCTGCGAGGGCCTCGACGACGTTGCCGTCGCGGCCGCGGGTCCTGGTGCGCATGCACTGGCAGCCTCATCCGTTGAAGTCGGTGTGGCCACGATGTCCACGATGTTTTCTTCCTCAAACGTTTGGGGCGTGGTGACGACCGGTGCCGTCTGCCAGGCGGTCTGTGACATCGTGCGGCTCGCCGGCACACCAGGCGGGGGCGGGTGCGCGGAGGTTGCCCGACTCGCAGTCAAGGGCTCCTCGGCCACTTCGGTCACGCCCGCAGCGTCCTCACCGCGACGACGGCGCGTACTGCTTGGACGCGGCCTCTCCTCGCGGTCACTAGGCCGGTCTCGAGATTTCTTCTTGGCACTGCTGCTGCGGCCCTTATGGCCACTGCGAGAGCGTTGTGTGGGCGGCTCGTCGCGGCTCTGGTCGACTCGCGAGGAGCCTGCATCGCGGTCACGACGGCGGGTGCTGTGATGGCGTCTTTCCGGTGTCGACTCCCTTGTGCCACGCGGCGCGCTGCGGAAGCCTGCCGCGTTCTCTGCGGCGGGCCTCGTGCGCTCCCGTCGGCTACTTGTCAGCGGCGCTGTCGCGGTGGCCGACGCTGGTGAGGTGGCGCGCCAATACAGCCGCTGGGGCTCATCGAACTCGGATGGGGCGGTGATGGAGTCAGTGCGGCGCAGCTGCGCGAGAAAACGGTCGACGTCTGCCGCCGCGATGGCCGCCTCCGCACGCTCCATCGCCTTGTCGCGCGCCACCTGTTGCTTGAGCTCTGCCATCCACTCCCGTGTTTCCTCAATGCGGTCGCCGAGCATATCGCACGGTTGATCGGGCGAGGGAGAGACGAAAGGCCGACCACCACGCGTACGCTGGTGGGGCGCAGAGAGTGGCGTCTGCACGTACATCTCACTCCCCGGACCGGCGAGACTGGCGAGACTGGGTCTATTCAGAGAGCTCACACTGAGGACTTCAATATGGCTGCCGGACCTCTGCCGCTGAGGCGACGCGAGCGTCGGCGGAGACAGGGCGTGACTGCCACCACCACCACTAACCGCTGCACCGTAGTCGTACGTCGGCCGCGGCTCCCGCGCGGGACGTGGCGCAGGCGGACGCGAGGACGTCGTCAGCGGCAGCGGATCCACGTAATGCGATGGTCGCAGAGGCGAGACAGGCCGGCCAGACTCGTAGCGCCGTCCACTGCGGTGGCCGCTGCTGGCGCTTGTCGTCACCGGCGCCGACGGCACGGACGCACCAGCACCACCGCGACCGCGCGTGTCCAGAGGGCTAATGTAGCGACCGGTGTTCTGACGCGAGGCCAGCGAGGGAACGGTGGCAGCGGCCGCGTCGACCTCGCGGTCACGGCGGTGGCTGTGGCTACGGCGATGACTGCTCTCGTCGCGCGTCCTGCGTGAACGCGAGCGGTGCCGACTCTCCGGACGCGATTTGGCGGACTGGTGGCCGTCGTCTCGCCCATATCGGTGCGTGCGCAGTGCGCTATCGGGGCGGCTGCGACTACGGTAGTGCGGGCGGCGGCTTGAGGTGCGCGTGTCCGTTGCCGTTGCCGAGTCATCGCGACGATGGCGATGACGGCTGGTACTCTCACGAACATCACCGAATGGGATGTCGCGCTCCCTGCGAGGACTGCGAACTGGGCTCACGTCTACACGCCGCACAGGCGATGGACGACGGTATTGATCAGGATCAATACTCCCGCGGCGCGCACCGGGCCGCTGCGTGCTCTGCCGACGTAGAGCGGCGTCGCCGGGGTACTGATAGCCATTCGCCGCTGGTCTCGGGCTCCTCGCACTGCCATCGCGATGGCCTTTTCTATCAATCGGATCCCTAACAGCTGCGTGGCGACCAGGAGACACCGCCGAGGCGTAGTCGTACGGCCGCGCAGACCGACGTGGAGTGCCGCTGTCCGCTTCCGCCTCTTGATGGCGACTGCGGTGCGTTCGCGGGGTGGTGTGACGCACACGACCTGACATGGTCGAACACGAGATGGAGAGAGGGACACACACACGCACACACGAGGTACGCGGAGAGAGCGGAAGTACAAAGAAAAAAAAAGGGAGGATAACTGATCTAGTTGTGATAAATGAAGTAGAGATAAAGGATGGAAAAACAAAAAACAAAACAAAACACACAGTGAGTGCGCGCGCACACACACGTAATCAGTCAGGTACAATGGTATTGGCCGGTACGACCAGAGAGTAAGTAAAAATCTGATGAGACGCGCAGGTAGCGCCCGGTGAGAAGCGTGCTGAGGATAAGCGAACACAGCTCGCTCACACACGCACAGAAAAACACAAGTTGGAGGGTACGCCGAGAATCGCTTCCTATCAGAGCTTTTCTTCCTTTGCAACGTCACACTTCTTCTTACTTTTTTTGTGAGTGAAAACGGTAAAGAAAATGACAGGAAGAGAGAGAGAGAGAGAGATATGAGGGAAAAGAGGTGAATGCGTGTGGCACAAACGAGTATGGTCCGAACCTGGGCGGGACACGTGAGACGTCAGTGGATCGCAACTGTTCCGCGGATGTTGATTCGCACGTGCCTTCCTGCTCGCTCTTGGCGATAATTTCTCTCAAGCGGAACGCGCTTGACGGAAAAGAAAAGAAAAGGAGAGTGAGAGACGAACACTGTGTGTACAGCCAACAGAAACACAGAGGAACAGAAAAAGCGCACCACAGTGACAGAGAAGAAGGAGGAAAAGAGAACTGCGAACGTACAACACAGCAAACAGAAGCAGAACGAGATAGCTTGTTGCACATGGCGCGACACCCTGTGCGCGTGACCGCGGTGTTTCACAACGAACGTTGTCGATGCACAGTGCCAGGCAGACGCATCGTGATGGTGAGAGTAAAGTGACGTTGGTAAGGTGCGGTGTGTGACGACAGACACGCACACACCCACGCGCCTCCATTTTTTTGTTGTTTTTACGCATCTGTATCGGTGCGTCGTCTGTTTGTTGTTCCTCCCAGATTTTTTCCGGTATTAGAATTTCGTGCCACTTCGGATGCGTTGTGTTAAACAGAGAAGCGCATGTCGACACTCGATCTCCTGTATCAACGGAAGCATGCACGTGACAACAACAACAACAAAACAAACAAACAAACAAACAAACAAAAAAAAGAAATATGACACACGAACCGCTCTTGTTCATGTTCTTCTCTCTTCCTCTTATTCGGTCTTATCGTAGTGTGGGCTCACCGCTGACGCCAAGAAAGCGGGGAGTGGAATACCGCATGCAGACATCTGAAGCGCAAGCTCTTTTCGCAGTGCTTCCCGTGCGTCTTCGACTATGCGCTTCTCCTCCTCCATCATCTCGGGGGTGTCCTCGCCGTCGATGACCTCCAGCGCGCTCAGTAGTTCGGAGATCGCGTACGCCTCTTCGTCGTCGTGTGCCCCAGAAAAGCAATAGCCCATCGAAGGCGCGCCACGCCCATTGGAATCAATGCCGTCGCGTATAGCGCCGTCTCCCTCTGTAGTGGGCTCAGCGGCTCCAGTCACTATTGGGGTGGTGGGATCTGCGGAAATAGCAGGCGCCTTTACTTCTGCCTTCGCAGCGACGTCGTGCGCGACAGTCTTTTCTTCATCGAGCCGTTTCCAGTAAGTAAACAATCCCAACTCGCCGACGATTCCATCGGCCTCATTCTGTGCTCGTGTGCGCCTGTCGCTCTCACCATGGGCGAGACGGCAGAAGGGTCCATCCGGGCACGCCTTCTCACCACCCTCCTCGTACGCAGGGCACAGGGTAACCTTGTAGGTGCTTGCGAGGCCCCCCGCACGCGTCAAGCTCATCGCTCAGCGGAACGGAGAAGAACAGGAAAAGAAAGAAGACGACAAAAGCGTTCGGCTCTCAACAGAGGACACTGAGGACGGAGCAACGTGTGCTGGGTGTCGTTGAAAGCGAGTATGACGTCAACGTGGAACGGGGGCCGACTTGATACGCAAGGTCAACCGCCGGGGGAGGGGGAGGGAAGAATGGTGAAGCGATATGAACGTACAGAGCGAGGGAGAAATTGTGAAAAGTCTGTCCTCTCCGTTGGCGGCGTCCTTTTTCCTCTACAGTCACCACAGACAATCAGAACAACAATGAAAAAAAAAAAAAAGAGGGTGGGAGAGAGACAGAGAGAGGGATCGGGTACAGGACGTGTCTTCAGTGAATTGTACCTGTTCCTATACGCTGACTGAGTTTTTTTTTTTCAAAAGCAAAGAAATAATTCCACTAATATGTGAGGTTTAATAAGTGCAGCGAAATCTCTTGCCGACGCCAGTACAAAGAGAATATGAGAGGAGGCGGGTATGCGAGAGTGAGAGAATGCGTGTGAGAGAGCGAGGGGACAGACACGAGACACATTGTGGAGGCGTCGGCAAAGGAAGACCGTTCTTGTTCTCCCTGACGGAGACTTTGGGATCAGTCGCCGCGCTAGCGCATGTGCACGTGTAAGAGTATTCCTGTCGTGTGTCATTCGTAAAAAAGAGCCATGCAGTCGTGAGCAGAGGTGAAAACCTATCACAGTAAAAAAAATAATAATAGAGAGAAAAGAAAGGGGGGGGGGGGAAGGGTTGAAAACAGCAGTAGCAGCAGCTTTGGAAAACACAAAAAGAAACAAAAGGAAAAGAAACGTGGAAGATCGGAAGACACGGACATCCACCGACCTGGGTTAATCGCATACACGCTGTGCGGCCTCCAGTTCGTACTTGACACGCGATCGCATCAGGAACGCAACTTCTGTGTTCACGTCTTCAAGACAGCGTGTCGCGATCTGTGCGTCCACCGACAGTACTACAGCATCAGACGTACTCCTCAGATCTGAGGGATTGTATTCGGTGCGTGCCAACGCCGCCTTCACCACGCGTGCCAAACGAGCCAGGAGGGCGTGGTCGGTCTCCGCGAGGGGCACCGCTGTCGCCTGCCGCGCTCTCGTGGACAGGGAGGCCGCACCGTTCTCCTGTGCCTCTGTCAGCGTCGAAGGTCTCAATGCAATCCACTCAATGGGGAGAAGGGGGCTTGACGGCGGGGCGGACGCCGTGCCCATCACACCGTCGTCGGACAGCGCCGCTTTCACGGGCTCCGTCAGCGAAAGACCCATCATCACGAGCAGAATGGCCAGACCATGCGGATCACCATCGACCACGTGCCACAGCGGCATAGTTGGCCAGCGCGCGTGGAGGCGCCGAACAAGATGACGCGCTGACACACACGGATACCCCCGCGTGGATAGCACCAGGCACATTCGTGCAAGACAGGGACCTAGTGGGCCATGCGTGAGCGTGTGCGCGACACACTCCTTCTCCACAAGTACCAGCGCCAGCGGTGCCGCGTCACCGCACGGCGTATACGCGGCTGCCGCACGCACAAGCGCCTTGTGAAGACTTCCCTCCAGCAGGGAGAGCGGTGCGCGCGACCCAGTGAGATAAGCGATCTCGTCCAGGTTGTGCGCCGCAGCGAAGTGGAAGTGGACATCCGCCGGGCCAACACTCTGCCAAGAAACGGGCAGCCCAGCCAGTCCCCCGAGGTGCCAGAAGGATGTTCCCGAGGCGGCCCCGTCCACACCAGCGTGTGAGTCGGTGACGACGAGCCGACCGATGAGGCGGGCCTTGGCGACCGCCATGACGCCCAACTGCTCGCGTGTATAACGCGCGACGTACCCTTCGCGCACGAGCGAACTAGATGGCGCACGAGTGGTGAACCACGCACGCGCTGCGGCAGCTCCCGCCTTTTCGGTCAAAAGCTGATTCTGTGACTGTGAGAGCCAGACGCCCAGTCGCGCCAAGGCCGCCTGAACCCCACGCTGCCCGCTCGACTTGAACAAGTGCGGGGCGCGGTAGTAGAGATCACGCTCTGTGCACACGACCGCACCCGTCCTTGGGATGCGCCAGGCACGGTACAGCTCACACAGAACGAAGAGAGCCGAGGCGTACTTGTGCAGAGCGGCGTCAGAGAGAGGCGGCATCGACGCTGGTGACGAAATACTGCGAATAAAGTGAAGCACCACCATCTCCGCGTCACTAATCGCTTCGCCCCAGAGAGCTACTACAGACATCCGGAAGGTCTCTCTCTCTGTGTGAGGGAAATTACCAAAACGCCGCGCGTGTCTTTGTACAATGTGAAGAAAAAACAAAAAGCGGTTGAGAGGGACATGAGGCTAACGAGTCGAAACGCACCGCACAAAGTCGTGCGGAGATGCTTGTGAAGGAAGTCGGCAAAGGGCATCTGGCCACTCGTTCGCGTTGGAAATACCGGAGACACCCGTGCGTGCAGATACGTACAGGCGCCTGGACAATGGCGGCTTGTTCAACCGGATCGGAGTTTGTGTGGGTCTCATAGTTCCACAGACATTAACATCGCATGAACAGGTGAACACGCCAGCACCGAGCCTTGGTCCATTTTGTTAATTTTCTGTCTTTTGTGCGCGCGGTCTGGTTGAGGAGAGCTGAGCGGGATCTCAATGGCGAATGAAGCGGCGACTACTGTTCATTTTTCTTGCTTGGACGCGACAGGTCAGCTTCGATTCCACGCCTATCGAAAGCACACACACACACAAAAAAAAAAAAAGATAATGATCTACAACGTCCAAAGCGAACGAAACAAGAGAAGAAGATAAAATCTGAAAGAGAATTCATCTAAATGTAGAAAAGAAAAAAAGAAATATATTGAACCATTTCTGCTCATCATTCTCTATTGAGGTAGTCGCAGCAGAGCACACGCATCACACACCCACACTACTCGACGTAGATGCGCTTGTAGAAGTTCACAGCCGCCCCGTGCGCTCGATAGAGGGCTGGAAGACTATTGGGCAGTGATGCCAGTAAATTGCTGATCTCCACGAGCAGATTGGCCATCGGCGCAGGCTGATTGGCCATGACCAACAATTTCTGCAAAGCTGTGTACGACTCGTTCGGCAGCGATGGCGCGAGCTTGTGCTCCAGCACGGCCTGCAGCACCCCCTGTACATCACTGCCCTGCCTCAACAAACTCAGCGCACCGGACCCGTGCGCCTCCTGTGTGTCGTAGGGAATGCTGCGGCCGGCAGCGCGATCGGCGAACATGTTGAAGTCCACCAGGCGCTCCCAATGCACGGGGACGATCAGCGGCGCGGTCAGAGGCGCGCTGTGCTCCGCACTTGAGCCATCGGGTGCGGTGGGCAGCACGGGAGCGACGAGAAAGACCTCCGCAAGTCCCTCCATATTTCCATGGACGGTGCGGCGAGGCACCATCGAGGACAAGAGCTTGGCGAGCAGCTTCACACAACACAAGAAGGAGTCGGCGTGCTGATGGGGAAGGGAGGCGACAGGCACGGCACGGAAGCGCGGCGGCAAGGCGAGCACAGTGACGCCACTACCGTCGACATAGCGGTAGCCGCTGACGTGTACTTCTGGTGCGACCAAGGACAGACCCAGAGCGGCACGTCGCGCTTCGTGGCCGTGCATGGGTAACAAACTATCGCGCCAGCGGTAGATGAGGAAGCGCTGGCTGGCGTCCTCGTCCTGAACGGGACTCATCGCTTCGGAGGTGTCGGTAGGCGATCGCTTGAGACGGAATTGCGCCGCCGCCATCACTGGCGCCAAGGCAGAGACATCCAAGGGTTCGCGAACCTCTTCCGCACGCAGCACACGCGCCACCTCTGCACTTGAAGCTGGCTCTGCTGAGCCTGGCGCTCCTGCCACGGCCTCTTCGTCCCCCTTTTCGCCGTCACCTTGACCGTCCTCCCCGCCTTCGCCTCCTGTGACCGCTTCTGCGGCTCTTGTCTCTTCCTCGTCATTGTCGCCAGGCTTCTCGTCGTTCTCGCCTTTCTTGGTGTTCTCCCCGTTGCCGTCCACGGGCTCTACCTCGATCGCCTCGTACGCATCCGCCGTGACAACAAAGCGAACCAACTTAAACCAGCGACGCTTGTGCCCGCCTTCACTCCCTCCTTCCGTCCCATCACCGCCTTCTAGGGAGACGATGTGTCCGGACTGTAGTTCAGGTGCATGGGCGGCGGACGAGGTGAAGAAGGCATCACTCAGTGTTGCACACCTCTCCAGGTTCTCCTCCACCAAAGGCGCCACCGCGGAGGCTAAAATATGCGTCGCCGACGGCCCACCGTACAGGGTGCTGGGGATCAGCTGCTTGTGTGTGACCGAGGTCGTCCCACGACCGAGCGCGGTGGTGCCCGTCGCGAGGCCACTGCCGAAGAGCGTTCCCCGAAACAGTTGCTTTGTCGCGCGCACAGCGGTGGACTCACGTGAGGCGAAGAGCGGGTCCTCGCCTGCGGCACCCGTCGCGGCCGCCACGACTCTGGTGCTGTCGAGGGGTACAGGCGACACGCGCAGTCCACGCACCTCGTTCACCGCCGTCGGCACCACGGGCGGTTTCCCGACCAACCTGCTCGCGAACACCGTGTGGCCTTCATCATCGACGTCGTCGGCTGCCGCAGTGTTGTCTAGTACGGCGCGTACAGCCGACATGGTCGGTGGTGGCTCCGACCGGCTGGCGAAGCGCTTGCGTCCGGCCATGGGAATATACCCGCGAGCACGCGGCGCGTCTCGCAGGACACACGCCACAGCGACGGAGGAGGAAAACGCTCTTGGGTCACCGGCCGTGGTATCCGCCTCCGCCTCCGCCTTCGTCTGGGTGCCGTCTACCGCGTGGTCAGTGGTGGGCACCAGGTAGGGATGCGGCGCGGGATGCTCGACGAGAGGAACAGGCGTGAGCGGTGGCCCACTCAGGCTGCGTGCACGTGAGATGCGTGCGCCATGGGCGGCCTCGCGTGGGTAGTCTTCGTTGGGCGTGGGCGATGTACTGTGACCTCGCAGAAGCACAGCGGGTGCGTGTGAGGTGCGGTAGTCCAGCACACCCCCACCGCCACTCACACCGCCGTCAGTGTGACACGCGTCGCGTGTGATCACGACACGTGGGGCGGGTGGGGCGCTGGTGGCCTTGAGCGGCTTCTGAGATGGCCGCCGCTGCGAGGCCCGTAATGCGCTATCACGGTAAATGGAGAACTCCGACGGGCGCTCGGAGGCGAGGCGTGAAGGGCCCCGCGAGGAGTAACTGGAGGCACGGCTCGTCGACCCACCCTCCACAGCGCATGTTCTGCCGTCATCGGTTCGCGACATCTCCGACACGGACACGTCCAGCTCTTCGTCAGCCGCCACCTTCGATCCCACCTCTTGGGACGTGCTTGGACGCGTGCTCAGCGGAGGGAGGGCGTGATGGATGTGGCTTGGCCGCACCAAAGACTTGCCAGTGGAGGACGCTCTCGCGTGCTCTTCCTCGTCGTCACCTTCGTCTCCGAGCGCGGTTTGGTGGGCACCACGTGAGCGGACGGACAAGACGCGTGACGCGGTTCTGTCCAACTCCAGCTCCGCGCTTAGCCGCACACCTGAGCGGCGTGTGCGTGCGTCGTGTGTGGCGATGCGCCGCATCTCTTGCTGCACGGTCATGTCCTGAAATTGGTACAAGACACACAGCTCGTAGCCAAGACGATCGTAGGAGGGGTAACGCGAAGAGAAGGTGACCCGAGGGTTCTGCGAGGTGAGGGCCTCGCGACGACGCTCGAACTCCCACACGTGGTCGGCTGGCTTCACGGACAGCTCCACGGCGGCTGACGGCGCCACGTGGACGGGGCCCTTTTTCTTGAGAATGCCCGGCAGTGCGGTCTGGCATTGATTGACGCTGGCGGATCGCAACGCCGTCGCACGGCTTGTTGGGTCCGCTGTGATGTGGACGAGAGGCTTGCCTGTGATGTCGGCGTCTTCGGCGTGGATTTCTTCGAGGTACTCGGCGGTACTCATGCGCCGCACGTACGTGCGATCGTGGCCCTTGACGGCCTCTAGTGGTGAAAACATGGAGGTAAGCGAAACAGAGAGAACAAACAAACACACAGAGTCAGCTACAGAACAAGAAAAGAAAAATGAGAGCAACAGAGAGAACGATGGCGTTCAGAGGAGAAAGGGAGATGAGCTAAGGGGTGATCGGCGACACACACACACACACACACACAGTCAGGGCCGATACAAGAGGGAGGTCGCGTACGTAGACGAAATAACAGTGCCTCCACTGAGCACGAAGGCGTGTTGGGGTACTTGTGGCTATTTCACCAACAACGCACGTCTCTCCCGCGAGTGTCGTGTCGTACTTCGACACCAAAGCCTAAGGTCCTTTTCTTTTCTCCTCGTTGTGCTTGGGCACAAATCAACTCGCTCTCAAACACGTATCGCCTCGACTCACCTTTCGTTCTGGTTCTTCTTCGCATCTCGCCTCCCCCCCCGGGGGGGGGGGGGGTGGTCATAAGTGCGTTTGCGGATGTGCGCCGTTGTGTGAGAAAGAGACGATCAGCCAGGCGCAGGGGCTGAGCGGGCAATAATGACCGCACGAACGAGCTCACGCACCTCATTGTAGTGCAACGCATCCCATGTGGGCGTCTCGTTGGCGTCATCAGACAGCCCCACGGCGGTCCCCAGGTCTTGACTGCGCACAATACGGCCCGCCGCTTCGTCCCCACTCAACGTCTCCCCCAGCGACATCCCTGGTGGCGGGCTCGGGGAGGCGTCGCCGGGCCCACCAGCCGATGCGGTCGATTGGGCGGTATTGCGCCGCCACGTGGCGACTGCGCTGTGGATTTGTCGATCTGCAAGCAGGCTGGTGCGACCTAGACCGTGCGGGAGCATCCGCGCTCTGCTTGCCAGTGGCGCGGCGTGGGGTATGTGCCGATTCAGGTGAACCATCAAGTCTTCCGGACTCTGTGCGAAGGAGGTGTGGAAGAGGTGATTGTTGACGGCCGCTCTCATCGAGCCGTACAAGGGACCACTGCCAAGCAGCGGATTGTCCTGATCGGCGGGCGCTAGCGCTTGCGTGGGCCAAGAGTTGTTGTTGATATTGGCAGTGGTGTTCGTGGAACCGGTGAGGTCCGAGGGGAGTCCGGTCGCGCCGCCGCATCGTCCGAGTGCACGCACGACGGTTGGATAGGCCGTCCCGTGCCGCAGAAGCATACCCGACTGCGTGACCAAGCGGGCGTCCCAGAAGCCCGGTGCGTCTACGCCATCAACCTGCTTGGTCGGCACAAAGGCCATACCCAGAGCCGAGCGACCAGTACTGAGTACCTTGAGCACGGGCCGTGCTGCCTCGATCACGTCCGGGTGCGGCACCGTGTAGCGCGACACGGACGGCAAATGACAAACGAGCGAGCCGAAGAGGCACACGACCGTAGCGCTGCTGATGACAAGGTGTGCGTAGCTAGTAGGTGGTTTCTTACGCCGCGCACCGTAGGTGCCGCGCGGGCGACCACCAGCGGCAGCCGCCAGAGTATCATTCTCGCTGTCATCGCTGTCATCAAACACGTCGTCCCCCAGCTCGCGAGAGGCGGCTGTTGTCGCCTCACTGCTGAGGAAGCGGCTGTGTGTGGGGTACCGCAACCGCGGCGCCCAACGGTTTCTGAAGGGCATCTGGTCAGCGTCATCTGGCTCGAAGAGGATCGTTATGACGCGGAGCAGGTGGACGAAACGGTTCAGTTTCCGCACCGCGTACGTGGCGAAGCTGTCCATGTTGAACGTACTGCCTCGCATCACGAGAAGCAGGTGCCGCAGATAGCGCGTCACGAGCGCTGAGCAGGTCACCGTGTCCGCGAGGCTCTCACCGTCGCTCGAATTCGCGATCTCCAACATATTCGCGCGGTGAACGACGTTGGACTTGCTCGAGTCGCCGCTCTGCAGTACGGCGGCACTCTCCATGGCAACGCGCGACATGAACAACGAAAGGTCGAATGCGGCTCGGAATGTCTCCGGCAGCACGACGGCGTAGCTCTGCGCGTCGCAGAAGGCGATGATGCGCACGCACGGGATGACAACTGTGTGCTCATGACGCCGCGCCGCCGCGGCCGCGCGAGCCTTGCGTGCGGCATCGGTCTCGCCATCACCAGCTGCCCCGTCGTCCATCGTCGTCGTCTTGGCAGTGGTCGTGGTGGTGGCGTGCTCCGCTGGTGGTGCCGAGCTGGTGGAGCGCCGCGGAAGATTGGCGGCATCGTGGTTTCTCCTACCACGTGGCTGGGCGACACAACCAAAGACGAGCGCGTCCATCAACAGCCCGAGCACCTCTGGTGAAGCTGCGGCGAGACCACGAACGCACACCACCACCACACGCCGCGTATCGGAGGTGGATGTCCGTGCGGCCCCAGCTGGTGCTGGCGAGGTGGTAGCGGCGTGCACCGAGCGGGGTGAATACGGTGTATCGGTCAGGATGGGCCCGGCTCCATGTGCGTCGCGTTTGGAGTCCCAGCGTCCACCCGTGACCACGCCAGCCGCTTTGTTCGCGCGCACGAGAAAGCTTGCCAGATCGTCGGGTGAGGTCCACCGCGAGATTTTGAAATCGACGTACTTTGGACCACGGGGCATTGCCGTGAGAATATTGGTGCTGGGACCTTCATGCAGGACCAGGAGGTGCGCGCCTGACACGCAGCAGCAAAGCGAGACGAGCGCGTAGAGCTGCTGACACTCACAAAATACGGGGTTTGAGGTGGAGGGCCACTGCTGCGTGAGAGGGTCAGGGAACACCTGCGTCAGCGTGGGGCGCCTGGCTGTCATCGGTAACGAATTGATAAAATCACACGCGGATACTAATTGAAAATAAAAAAAAATAGCCAGGAGAGAAACAAAAGAGAGAAGCAAAACGTGCAGAGCAGGGAGAGACGCAACAACAACAACCGCACCACAAAGCGAACAAACAAACAATTCAGCTACCAGCGTGCGTATTGTACTGTACGCTGGTGATGGAGAAGGCCGCGTACAAAAAGAAAGGGGGGGGGGAAGGGAAGCGATATCGCGCTCAGTAGGAGAAGAGGAAGAGCACAAGCCGCACAGATGAGGACAGTGCGAGGCATATGAAGGGAAGTCGACAAACAAGCCGAAGAGCAGAGGCCTGAACCGAACACACCACCACCACAATGTGCTGCTGCCACGGTCATATAAAAAACAACAACAACATGAGCGCATCTCCGCTGTCGTACCCTTCACATTTCGGTTTCACTGCGTGTGACGCGAGAGTGTGAGGCGACCATGGCGAAGAGCCAAACTCACCGGCTCAAACGCACGCGATCCCGTTTCGTTCTCTGACGCTGAGATTGTGTGTTGGATAAGCAAAAGAAGAAACAAGAGGGCGATGTGTGCCCATCTAATCAGGGTAGCGCAGGCCGACACCCGAATCAAGAAGACGGCGCGATGGCGCGAAGAGAGAGAGAGAGACACACACACACACACATGCCCGCAAAAGCACGTAGCTGTTATAACTTCTTCTCTCTAGGCTCTAGTCTAATCGCGGCGGTGTATAGAGAAAACAAATCAAAAACCTGAAGCGCTCACACACGCACACGCCGCTTCTCACCACAAGAACTGGGGAAGAAAAGAGAGAAGTGAAGAGGGTAGGCGACAGCAGTCGCTGAGGGTGCGGCAAGTGTTTCAACGGCTCATAGCTCGTCGACAAACCCGTCCGCATTGTCCACGCCGCCGCCTCCACCACGGCGACCATCGAAGTCGCCTTCCGCAGGGCTAAAAGCATCTCCGTCGAGCGCGTCGTTGAACAATGCCTCTGAGATTGGGCGGCGAGCCTCAGGCTCTTCCCTGAAATCGCCACCACCACGACCACCGCGCGCCTGCCGTGAGGAGGAGCGGTGGCGGTGCCGGCGGTGTGAGTGGTGATGCGACCGGTGTCTGCCAGGCTCAAAGGTGTCCGCATCCCCTCCTTCGAGGTATCCGTCTGCGCCGCCACTCGCGTCGTCAAAGTCGTGGAAATCTGCGCGAGGGAACCGTCCATCATCAAAGGCCTCCGCGTCTCCGTCAAAGGCATCGCCATCGCCTGAGCGCAAGTTGATTTCGTCGTCGTAGAATCCCAAATCGTTATTGTCATCACCGCGACCATCATCGCCAGTGTTCATCCCAGTCCGTCGGCTGATGCCTCCCAACACATCATTTGGGTACGAGAGCGCATCGTCGCCCACGCCAGGATCATTGTGTCGAGCCATCTCTGTCGCTGATGCGGCGACATTCGGGCGACCGAGGTGGGTGCCGTTGCCGTCGAAGTACTGACCAAAGTCAACGTCGTAGAACGCTTCGCCACCATCACCCGCACGCGGTGGCGTTTCCCCGCCGTACGCTTCGTCGCTCATCATGGCGAGCTCCGCGTCGCTGAGCTCAGCCGGTGGCGCCATGAGTTGTGCCCGCCAAAAGAGACCACCATGCTCGATCTGCGACTCCGTGTCACCAAAGTTCTCCTTCAGCTTCATGAACCGCTGCTCCTTGAGGAGTTCCTCGACCTGCTCGCGCATCGCCGCCTCCAGTGCCTTGAAGTCCTCCTCTGTCATGAGCTGGTACGAGCGCACGATGCGGACCTTCTGACCTTCACAGATGGCCTTCCGCGCGTCGCTGACAATGGCGTTCCGCTGAGTGGTGTGTAACTTCAGAAGAGGCTTGGACGTCGTACAAAAGAAGCCGCGCGCTTCCCAAGGTGCGTCGGCCTCCGACAGCAGGATGCGTGCGGGGTCGTACGAGTTGTACCCGAGAACGAGGATGGCCAACAAGAAGATCACCAGTGTGTAACACGTCGCGGCGAAGGGCCAGTAGACGGCTGTCGTGAAGATTGTGGTGCCGTCGTACTCGGACTCGTAGAAGGCAGACGCGTTGACTTCCAGAAGTTTGTTCGCACAACTCTGAAGTCCACGCTTGAAAAACTGTCGATTGCCTTCGAAGCTCCACGTGATGACGATGAGTGCGAAGCAGTAGAAATAGGAACAACAACACAAAATCGTGTACATGGGAATATGAATGCCGAACACACGGCGATGGCGGTCACCGGCCGAGTACATCGTCGCACACACCACGTTGTTGACGATGAAAATAAATTCAACGACAAACAACGCCGTCACGTACTGTGCTGTTGTCATCAGGTAGTAGGGCAGGGAGCCCAGCGAGACGTCGACATGTCCACGCACGTTTTGCAGATGAAGCTCACCTGTGTAGGTGCAGTTCTCAAGAATGGTGCGAAGACCATCAGCGATGACGAGATCAGAGTTTGTAAAGTACTCTGGCATCGAACTGCCAAGACGCGTGTAGAAATCTGCAATGAGGACGACCAGCGAGAGTACGTGCGCACTGGTGACTGAGAGATACAGAGATTTGAACACATATTCGACTGGCCGCCTCGGATACTGCGGCGTAGGGAAGACGAAAAGCATTGGAGACTTCCCACCGTCTCTCTCTTCACGTTTTTTTATATATATATCTAGTTGGTGTTCTAATCGTGTATCCGTGAATGATCTTTGTTTCTCTTTGCTCTTGAGTACCAGTCAAGACAGTCGTGTCATTAGCGGAACGTGTGCGTGAATGAGAGTGAGGGAAGGAAGACATGTGTGTGCTCGCTAGTTTTTTTTTTTTCGCAACAAATAGTTTGGGTGCGTGCGAAGGAAAAGAACATAAGAAGAGACGGTGCCAGCGAGCCCAGAGGCTGTGTGAGGATGCGTAGCGCCTCGCACCGTTGCTATCGCTTTGCTATTCCTCGCAGCACCGTTGTGACGACTTGATAGATCCCCTTCTCTTCGCCATGCGCTTTCTTTCGTGGCGTGCACACGCACGAATCAGACGAATAATAGTAGCGAAAAGAGAGGATGCGTGCCAGGCATCTCATCTCCCTGGACCCTCTTTCAGACCATTTCCGTTTTTTTTTTTTTAAACAATTGACGTGCTAGGATTTTTTTTTTTTTTGTGCCATGGGTGGCTGGACTATGCGCCGTATCCTTTGTCGACACGCTAGTCCTGCAAAGAGGAAAAGGAAACAAATATGTATCCAAAGCCAAGAGTGACGACGCGTACTGAAACACACCAACCTCCGTTCTCTGACACGCGGCGCATCACTTCATCGTCTTCCGTTGCTTTGAGATGCGCCAGGAGCTTCCCGTCTCCCAGGATTTCAGGATCGGCATCCATCGCTCCGCTTCTTGCTCACGCGTCAGTCGGCGTCCATTCTTCGGTGTGGAGTAGAAGGCCGGCGCCATCTCGACGAGCCACTGAGGCTCGATCACCAGCAGCTCCGACATGTACTCTCGCTTCGTGAGACGTAAATCGTCGTAAAGGACAAACTTTGGTGGGTCCTCGATCAGCACGGACGAGGGGTGGATGAAGACCTCCTTGCGGTCGGCCATCGTCACGTACGCACGCGTGTGCGAGTCGACGCGCTTGGCCGCGTTAAAGAAGTACCCGGCGGTGAGCGCGCGACGTACTTGGGTGAGGTTGTGGTCATTTTCGTGGGAGATGTTGGCTTGGCGGCGCACCAGCATGTCCTTGAGCTGCTCACGCGTGTCGCGCGCCTCAACGAGCATGCGGTACTTCAAAAAGTTACGTTGGCACCACTCCTCCGACTCGCCATTCTCAACCCACGCGTCGTAAACGGCCATCAGCGCGATTTGATCGCCTTCAGGCTGGTAGAACTGCCGACGTGCGGCATCGGCCTGCTCCTGCTTGTCGCGTGGTCGATAAAAGACACCGCGGCGCTGCACGGCGAGCATCGAGACAATGGTGAGGACGGGCTCGCTACACCCATTGTCGACGGCGGTGAGCAGCGCTTTGCTTTGCGAAGGATCAATCGAGAGCTGCGCCATGCGGCCGCCAAGAGACGTCAGCAGCCCATCGTCGTCCAGCGCTTCAAGGTATCGCAGCTTCTCCAGCGCGGCCACCACCGTCTCGATCGGTGGGCTGTCCATCAGCTCCACTTGCAGCAGGTCGACGCCCATGGCCTTGAGCTGCAGCGTCACGTGGAAGAGGTTGGCCCGCATAATATCTGGGACCGTCTCGCTGGGTAAATCCGAAAGGAACTGTTCCTCGGTGTAGATACGGTAGCACTTGCCGGGCCCGATACGCCCCGCACGACCGGCCCGTTGCTGTGCCTGAGCCTGAGAGATGGGTACAATCTTGAGCTGCTCCATGCCTTTACGGGGGTCGAAGATGCTCTGCTTGCAGAAGCCGCTGTCGATCACGTAGTACAAGTTGTCAATCGTAATGGACGTCTCGGCCACGTTGGTGGCCAGCACAACCTTTCGCGTCCCTGGTGGGGTGGGCTCGAAGACCTTTGACTGCACGTCCTGCGGCATCGTCGCCGTCAGCGGGAAGATTAGCATGTCCGGCAGCGGGAAGTCTACCTTCTGGCGCAGCTGCTCGATCCAACGAAAGAGCTGCTCGCCACCAAGCTCGATCTCTTCCTGCCCTGTGAAAAAGACAAGTATGTCACCCGGGGGCTCCTCCATGTGAATCTTCATGATTGTCTCCAGCGCTGTCCGGACGTAATCGGTGGTTGGGGCTTGCAGGTAGTACGTCGCGACGGGGAAGGTGCGGCCTTCGATGCGAAACGGCTCGTCCGCACCGAAGTAGGCACAGAACTTCTGCGTCTCCAGCGTGGCGGAGGTCACCAGAACTTTGAGGGACGCGTGCTTTCGCAGCGCGTTGCGTACAATGGCGAAGAGCAGGTCCGTGTTTATCGACCGCTCATGCGCCTCGTCGAGGATGATGACGCTGTACCTCTGAAAGCTATCGTCGAGCAGTGCCTCTCGGAGGAGAATACCATCGGTCATGTACTTGATCTTCGTGATGGACGAGGTCACGTCACGGAAGCGAACGGTGTAGCCGACCTCCTCGCCGAGTCGACAGCCGTACTCCTCCGCCACGCGTTCTGCCAAGGTTTCGGCGGCGACGCGTCGCGGCTGCGTGCAGCAGATGACGCCTTTGTTTGCATATCCGTGCTCCGCGAGGTACTGCGGAATCTGCGTTGTTTTACCGCTCCCCGTCTCGCCGACGAGGATGGTCACCGGGTGGGTGTCCACGTACGCGAGCAGCTCCTTGCGCTTCTGGAAAATGGGGAGAGAGCGGCGCTGCTCCTGGATGCTCTGGTGGCTCTCTGGAAGACCGAAGCGGGGCTTGCTGCCGCCGTAGCTGTGCCGCATCCATGGTGGTAGCCGCGATGGCTGTACCTGTGCGCCGAAACCGCGCTCCTCCACCTTCTCGTCGAGCTCCGAGTGCAGGAGGCTGCGCTGTTTGAGCACGTCAGTGGCCGCTTCGGTCGCTTCGGCCTCGGCCGCCGCGGATGCGTCCTGCTCCTGCTGCTCACGCTCTTCTTGTTCGCGGCGTCGCTTCTCACGGTGTGCGAGAAGTCGGCGATCGTGGTTAATCTTGAGCTGTGCTGCCGCCGCCTGCTCCATGCTGTTGAGCTCGCCTACATCACCCTCCGTGCGGCGCTGCGCGCGGTCCAAGATGTTTTGGCGCTGCTGGAAGGTACGTGCGTTCTGCAGCTGCTGCGATGGCAACAGCGCGCGGTAGTTGATGCGCTTGCGGAACGATGGGATACCCATGTTGGCGAGGAACTTTGGCTTCTCCTCATTGAGCTCGACCTGCACCTCCGCGCCGGCACCGTCGTCGCCGTCCTCGGCAGACACAGAGAGCAACGCGGAGTCGTCGGCGAGACCACTGCGTACTAATTGTGCCATACGGAACATCTCCTCCGGTGAGACCTTCATCGCCGCCTTGCGCTCCTCCACTGAGGCGAGTGCGGACGAAGAGCCACCGCTGCTGGACTGCTGACGCAGGCTCTCTTGCTGCGCGCGCGCGGCGCTGACAGCGGTGTTGTGAGCCACCCTTTCCGCCTCTTCCTTCTGCTTCTCAACGAGCGCCAGCGCGCCGATCAACAAACCAGACTGCAATGTCTCTGCCGAGCAGCCCACCGTTCCGTCGAGCACCATATAAAGACGAGTAATCTGATCAACCGTGATTTCGCCATCCTCCGCTGGTGGTGGCGCGGGTGATGACTGCGTGCTGGTGGTCTGGGGGAGCGGAGAGCCATTGATGGCCTCGTAAAGCGCGCGCACGACAAAGTCTTGCCGCTCTACACGCTCCGCCGCTTCGTGTGCCTCCTTGTCGACAGCCGCACCGCCTGCTCTCTTGACCGCGTGTGCGTCATCGAACGCACGCGTCTTTTCCATGAAAAGAGCCACGAGTCCCTCCACGTCCTCGTAGTAGCCCGCCTCCTCCTGCCTCGTTGTCACACGGCCCATGACGTGTTCCATCTGCCGGAAGAGCTCATTCTTGCCGAATACCTCGAGGAGCTGGTGTACAAAGGCGAGCGCCTCCTGCTCCTCACGGCTTTCGTCGTCGCGCAGTGCGTGGGCGACAGGATCAACTGCCCCGGCTGAGCTGGCGTCCATCACAGTGTGTGTGTGTGTGTGTGTGTGTATTCGTATTTGTACTTTTGTACTTTTGTGCGCGTGAGACAGAGAGAGAGCTAAGCGCAATGATTGTGATGTCAATATCAACAAAGAAAAGCCAAGAAACCAACACCACCAGGAGGAACCAATGTAGTGCGGCTGCCGTTTCTTCAATACGGAGTAAAACAAAACAAAAAAAGCCAGCAAGACACAGAGAGATAGAGAGAGAGAGAGGTGGAGAAAAGAGGAGGAGCGTGTGAGGGCACACAACTTGGACGTGCGAATGGGATGTGCGGTGACGGTGCCTCTGTGCACATTTTCATCACAACGGAGCGTGATAGGCTTTGCAGACCAGCTGAAACAACCATGAACTGATCACTCCTCGGTCACATACGTTTGCAGGAGACAATGACAACTGTGTTCCACAAACTCGGCGACGCGCAGCCAAGATCGATGCCGCCTGAATAGGAACACATGGCATGACTTGTACAACCTTGGTTCTCTGTGCACTGCCGTCGTCACTGTTTTTCTCTTCAAGCTCTCCTTCTGGAGTGGTCTTGAGAAAGGGCTTGGCACGGAGGTCGAGAGATGGCGGAAGCTGATGGCGCACATAACAACATTTAGAACAGCTGACGGCCGACACCTCTTCTTCTTTGACCAACGCAACTGCCTATCAAAGTCCATAAAAGCAAATGATACCCAGCCACACCATCATCAAAGCACGAGGCCTAAAAGCAGTGCACACGTTCCGTGGAGAACCCGAAAACACAACAAAAGAAAAAAAAGACACAAGACACAAGACACAAAGAAAGAGCGTAGACGAGGGCATCGCATCATCAGTTCACGTCAGCAGAGGCCTGCATCTACGTCACACTCTTTTGATCAGTACTTCTCCTCGTCCTCCTTCTAAGAGGCTGGGTGGTGGAAAAATTGGAAAAGAAAAAGGGCGAGAGAAGAAGGATAAATATATACACATCAAGGAACGGGGGTGGTGGGGTGGCTCACAAGGACAAGAATACCGACGCTGCAATCTACCAAACAACCAGAAAAAGCGAACGAAAAGACAGCAACAATGAAAAAAACCGCGACGTTGATACAGAACACCAGTAGGGACGCCCCGAGAGAGTGAGTGAGAGAGAATTCGACCACACGCGGTGAAGCGAGACGCGAAAACCCGAAGAGGCGTGGGGCAGTCACTTGACATAGTACATCCATCTTGACACCTTCCCTTTTGTTCATTTCAACACTCTCCTCTCTCTCTCACATACGCACACACATGATGTGTCTGTTACCTCTCGCCGCCTCGCATTTTTTTTTTTCGCCTGATGAAGCGACGTACTACTCTTGGTGCACAAATGCGGCGTGTCCAGCCTTCCGACGAGATGCGGAGCCGCTATCGAACTCTGCTTCGTCCTCTTGGTTCTTGGGTGCGGACATCAGCCCACGCTTGTTGGCCTTGAGCGGACCAGCGACTTTGGTGAATTTGACGAAACCGAAATCACTGCGACCCTCGTTTTCGAGATCGCCGATCGCGATCAAGTCTTGCTTACTCACCACGAAGCGGAGGCCGTACACGGTGTACTCGGCATCCCAGAGCTCCACCTTTTCATTCACAGGGTCGTAGCTCTTGATGAGGGCGACGCTGCTGCCCATGTTCTCCAGATGACGCGCGCGCTGCACATTGTAGTTGAGCAGCAGCACCACATTCGGTGACGACGTGGCCTCCTTGAGGACCTCATCGAGCTCCTCATCCGCATCGATGTCTTCAAGTCGCTCGACGATCACGTGTGAAATACTATCCGATGCGGGCTGCCCGTCCTGGCTCACGCCGGCACTGCTCTCATCACCGGCGTTGTCATGACCAACCCGGCTGCGGGACTCCAAGAAGAGATGGCATACCTGCGCCATGAAGGCGGCGTCGATGCGCTTGTTGATGACGCTCAGGGAGACATCCACATCACGCCAGGCGTAGGCCTGACTGCCACGTCGGCGCTGATCGTTCATGGTCTTGAGGTACGCCTCGTAAAAAATCTCCTCCGGGCTGTAAAAGTGACCAAGCTGGGCGAATGCAAAGGACATCCCTTGGAAGTGCGGGCTCGGGCTCACGTGGAACAAGTTCTGCACCGGCAGCGTGTGCAGTTGGAAGTGACGACTGTACTCGGCGGGGAATGCGGTTTGGTCATTCCGACCCGCGTCACCCGTCGTCTTCCGCACGAGAAGACAGCCCCGACGGCGTTGCTTTCTCGTCGACTCGGTGTCCATGATGGACTCTAGCAGCGCAGCAAGGGGCACCGCCCAGGTCCGTAGGTAACCGCTGGGGTTGGCGTCTGTCACCACCACGGACTGCTTCGCCTTATCGTAACCGCAAACAATGCCGAGGCTGCCGAAAGGGTTGTGCACGCCGTGGACGTAGAGCCTTGTGGGGTCCATGTGCACGACCAGAGCACACACGGACATGTTCGCGGGCTTGACGGCCTCCTCGACAAGCGATTCGAAGGTCTGCGCGCTTAGATCCGCAGGCTCACCGTGATAAGTGGTGATCTGGAAGTGATGCGCTACGTGGCGCTTCTGGAAGAAACTGCTGAGCGCGACGTGGAAGGACTCGAGTGTGAAGAAGCGAATCATGAGCGAGGAGATTTCAAAAGGCAGCACCTGCACCACGTCCTCGAAGCTCGCCGTCTCGCCGAGTTTCGTCGTGATCATGGCGATCACGGTAGGCATGAGCGGTAGGTTTGGGTAGCTGCCGGTGCGCATGAGCGAGCCATGCTCGCCACACTGATGCTGCGAGACCTCCACCGCGGCGAACGCGGTCGCGGCGAGGCTACCCTGCTGCTGCACGAGTCGCAGACGCCTCTCCACCGTCGGGGCGATGACGCGCGGCGCGCCAATCACAGATCCATCCGGCCTCACGGTGGATTGACCGGCTCCGGAGAAGATCAAATAGCCGTAGCCGGTCATGGCCTTGTGGAGGCGATCGAGCGGGCAAGACCACGTCCGCGAGAACGTCTTGGGGTGGGCGTCGATGAGGAGGACCGTCTGCGATTCCATATCATAGCCTGCCATGACACACCACTGAGGCTTGTTGACTGTGTACAGCACGTTGTGCGCCACACACGCGTTGTACATGATCACCATCACGTGCTTGGGCATATCCGGATCGTCGTTCGCCGCCTTGACATCGAGGAGAATCGCCTCAAGGTCAAAAACGGAAACGGTGGGGACGGCATCCTCACGCGAGATCTTGGTCAGCACCGGATAGAGCTGCACAGTCTCTGGACGGCCACACCGGGCAAGGTACTCGGTGGCGTATCCGAAGACTTCTTCTAGCGCCAAGTTGCCGTCGATGAACACCTCGCTTGAAAAACGCATGCGTCGAATAATATCAGAAATAGGCAGACCTTTCCCGTAACCATGCGTGCCAGGGCGTGGACCGGACAGCAGGTGAAGGGCCCACGCCACACCGACGATATCAGGGCTAATGTGATGCGAGACAGCGGAGGCCTGCGTGCCCTCAAGCGCGCTGCCCAGAACTTTGCCGCTGCACAGCTCCGGCGTCCACATCAGGTCCACCTCATCACCCAAGAACTCGGCCACGCTATCTTTGCGGAAGATCTTGACGAAGCCGCGCGCACGATGGCCTTCCTCCGCTGTCATCATCGCCTTGAAGAGTGAGGCCGTGGTCACCTCCATCAGCTGCACGCTCAGCGTGTCACTCACGACGCCCACAGCGATCGTCACCATGGACTGCACGACGTTGCGGACGTCGACGATGACCGCGTAGGCACCGTCATTCTCCGGTTGGAAGCACCGACCGCGGTGACCAGGATGGCCACGCACAGACTCGGCGAGTGGGCTACTGAGGTCTTCTTCCTCCTCATAGGCATCCACGAGAAGTTCCTGCTCGAGCACGTAGGGATCGTAATTGACGATGCGGATGACCTGTGTGTCTTCCTCACAGTCCTTCGTGATGAGACGACGGAACTCGGGCAGCTGCATGCGCGTCTGGCGATCGCCGACCTCGTTAGGGCCAAGCTCGACCTGACCGACGACGGGCGAGACGTCCAAGTGGACCTCCTCGAGGCCGTACTCGTCCTTGAAGCGGTTGTCGACGTCGAGGAATTCACGCACCACGTCCGCAAACACGGGCAGGTGGGGCGCGCCTGTGTGCAGCATGTGGAGCGGCACCTGCGCGGCGAAGAAGATGTCTTCCACCGTCACGCGCTTTCGGCGGTCGGCGCTCTCCCTGCTGCCGCCCAGTAAGTAGGACAGCGCGACGGCGGCGGCACCGAAGTGGCTACACTGCATGATGGTCGCCATATCGCCCGCGGACTCTGGCGCCGACTCTTCGTAGCTCTTAAAGAGTTCGACGCGATGACGTCGATTTTCGACTGTTTGCTGCCGCGTGTATTTGTGCTGCCCCAAGACGGATCCCTCGCCTCCTGCCACACTGTTCGTACCACTCGCAATCGGGTAGGCGAACCCGGCCTTGCTGCCCACCGTCGCCTCCAGCGACTTCCCTGCGGGCGAGGCCGCGCTGCGGCGATTCGTAGCCCCGGTGGTGGTGGTGGTGCTGTCGAGAATAATGCTCGTGTCGTTGGCGGCGGCAGCCGTGGTGGTATTCGGCTGGCCAAAAGACACGGACGAGGACGGTCGACGCATAGCGTCGTCGGACGCGTTGTTGTTCCCGCCCACCGCACGACCAAAGCCATCCGCGTGGACGCCACTGACGCGATCCTGGCTGATCGCAGCGCGCGTCCTCGCGTTGAGGCGGTCCAATTCGCTGAGGGCCGCCTCCCACTTGTTGAGGTGTTCCTCCACCGCAACAGAACTACCACTACCCATTGCTGTCTTTCTTTTTCTTTTCGTGCGTGTGTGTGTGTGTGAGTGGTGATACTCCTGTTGTCGTCGCAGGAAATACGTACGCTGGTACTTGTGGGTGCTGTTCGACGTAAAGCACAATAACACAAAATAGCTGTCGGAAACGGGTAAGTCCACCGAGGGCTGAATCAAGGTTCGGAGAGAAGGACAGGGATAAAAGCCAACGCTGTCTCTAGTGATCAGATTTTTCGCTGATGAGAACAAACAAACAAACAACAACAACAACAACAACAACAAAAAAAAAGGTGTCGATTGTATTTTTCTACGTAATCAAAAGATGGAGGATAAAGGCAACATTGGAGGACAGTCATGGGCGTGAGTGGCGGCGAAGCGCGTACGATGTGGATTTCACAACTGACCGCGAACGGATAGCAGCGGATATCCGTCACATCGCAACAGTCGGTTGGTCGAACATGCAGAACACGAAGTCGAACAGACTCAGTGGAAGTAATGGAATGGCTTTGCGATTCAATGAAGTCGAGCAACAACGACCAGAGAGGAAGAAGAAGGAGACTACACGGGCGGAAGATTCGCAATCGGTGCGAAGAAAAAAAATATATATCCAGAGATAGTTACAGCACGACGGTCAACTCATCTGCACGTCGAGAAGCGTCTGTGATGTTCAGCCACGCAGTCAAGTACGCGGCGATCTGCGTCCGCTGCGTGACGAGTGCGGGTGGATCGCGACCGTCTGCCCGTGGTGCGTGCAGGTCCGCGCAGTGCCCACATCCCGCACAGTGCGCGGTCAGCACGGGGTACGTCTCCGCGAGCGGACGCAGGACCCCCGCGGGCAGCCACGGGTCGTCACCGCCGTGCGTCGCCACGACATGATCGGTCTGTGGGGATGCGCCACCGTGCCGGGCGTTGAAGAGGAACGTATTGGGATACGTCTCCTGGCCGAACGCGGCCCGGCATTGGGCCATGAAGTACGACGTGCTGATGCCGGCGGCACGGAGGCTGTTCGGGTAGCTCACCTGCCAGTACGCGAGCTCCGTGCAGCACTGGAACACCCAGGCGTAGTTACCCGTAGGCCACAGCGCGGCGTAGGACGCGTTGCCGAGGCACGCCCCGCTGTAGTAGCACGACTGTGTGAAGTTGGGACCCCACAGATCGGTGAGGAGCGCTACCACGGTGGTGAGTCGCATCTGCATGCTTCTCGCATCGAGACGCCCGTCAGAGTGCCACGAGAAGCCGTCTTCGACATCGAGAAGCCGCTCACACAGTTGTTCCTTTCGCCCGTACTGGACAGCCATCGCCGTACCGTCGGTGAGCATCCACTGCACGTCGGTATCCGAGTAGTACGCAGGACGGCGAACAATCGCATCGAGCGCTGCCCGACGGTCGGCAGACGCGTGCGGCCCATCACGGTCGTACACGTCCTCCACGTAGCCCAGCACAGCTCGGAGCGCCTGCGCACACTCGCCACTGAGGACCTTGCGGAGGTGCGCGTCGAATTGAGTGAAGTCAAAGACGGCGTTGACGACGCCACTGCTGCTCCAGGCCGCGGCGAAGTCGTGCGGGTAGGCCTGACGCAGCCAGACGCTCAACGCGCCGGAGTAACTGCCCCCGACCACGTACCATACCACGCTCTCGCCGTCATTGTGGAAGAAACGCCGCACCATCTCTCGCTTAAAGTACTGAAGATCAGATAACACGTTGTCGACAGTGAGTGTGTCGAGTGCCCGTCTGTAGGTGAGATTGCCAGGCAAACTGTCGCCGTAAAAGCGGTGTTCAAGCGCGAAGAGGTAGGCGCCAATGGAGGCCCCATACTCCATCGCGTAGCCTGTCGGTGACGAGGAGGCTGGTCCCTCACCGTGCACAAACAACATGGCCCGCTGGCGGCACGAACCCGATGATGGCGAGAGCGCTGAGGACGGCGCACACGGGGTCACCGCGGACATATCTACCCACCAGCGCTGTAGGAACGTACCGCGTGAGACATCCTGATGATCGACACGCTGCGCCAGGTAGTTCACCGTCGTATTCGGCCCCATCACCGTGCCCGCCGCGGCGAAACTCAACGGCTCTGCTGCACGCACACCCTTGGTGGAGGTGAGCGACGCGCGCTGGGCCTGGAGCGCGAGGTGAACACGGTGATAGTGTGTCTGTGCATCTGCCTGCGCGTCGCGGTAGACTCGCCCACCTCGCGCGTGAGCGGGTACTGTGATCGCCGACACACTCCCCGTCGACGCCACCAGTATGAGCGCGACGAGCCACAGATGAATAAGTGAGCAGCCGTGGAAACGCATCCAAAAACAAAACAAAACAAAACAAAAAAAAAAAAAGTGGACTCTGTGATGCCGGGTGAGGTCTCTACAGGGAAGGAAAGAGAAGTAGAGAGGAGGTGATGAGACGTTCTGAAAGGATGAGGACACAAGAACGTTTCTTTGATTGTGGTGCGCCGCCCGCAGTGACACCTCACCGTTTAGAAACCAAACTGGCGGGAAGGGGGCGTACCACTATTCAACTCAAAAGTGAAGACCATCCGGGCCGGGCAGCGCGAAGACCATGCCGCTCCGTCAAGTAAGACGGCGCAGCTCCCACATCACAACCGCAGCAAAAGGTGTGCGTTCTCCCGTCATCCAAGGCCTTCATCTTTTTCTCTACGTGTGATGACGAACACACAGAATGAGCCACCTCTAGACGGTGTGCGCTGAAAATAGCAAAAAAGAAGAAGAAATAAAACAAAAAACAAAGTGGATGTACGATCAAGGTAGTGACGTGGACAACACACACACAGGGTCACACAAACGTACTGAAAAAAAAAAAAAAGAGAAGCGCACATGAGATGGGCTGGTTGTGAAGTGGAGGAAGGTTAAAAACACACACACACACACACCAGGGATGAAGAAACACAACAGGTGGAGCTCGATGGGTACACGCCGATGTGGAATCACAGAAACCCGTCATTTCAGGTAGGTTCCTCTTCTTTCTTTTGTGGTGCTCTCGTGCGTGCGTGTCTATCTGTCTCTCTCTCTCTGTGTGGGTGCCTATCTAAGTGCACACCACAGATCACTTGTTGCGGTCCTCACCGCTCTCTACCGTCCCCGCCAGGACGTTCCTTGCGAAGACGGCCACAGAGGCGCTCTCCACATCC
This sequence comes from Wallacemonas rigidus, assembly GCA_030849045.1. Taxonomy (NCBI): domain Eukaryota; phylum Euglenozoa; class Kinetoplastea; order Trypanosomatida; family Trypanosomatidae; genus Wallacemonas; species Wallacemonas rigidus. Next base: position 826,826 of record JASAOL010000614.1, read on the forward strand.
GCGCTCTGTTCCTCGCCGAACTGCTTCGTGAGGTTCTGCTCATCCTTGGCGAGTGCCTGCGTGTCCTGACTCATGCAGTCAAGCTTCTGGCGTATCTCCTCGAGCCTGGCCTCGAAGGCAGCCTCCTTCTGTCGGTTATGTTCCCGCAACTCCTTAAGGCGCGCATCACTGGGGATGTTGACTCCTTCAGCGTCAACAACAGACATTTTCACTGGATGATAGATGCTTGATTGGTTGATTTGTTGATTACTCTTTTGGTGTGTCGTTGGCGCCACGGCCGCACGGGAACAGCCAAAGACAGTCACCATGACAAGATAAGAGAACAAAGGTGTGTGTGGCGTCCATGTGTGCGTGCAAGAGAGGATGAATCAGGCGCGAGACCGAGCGTGTCGGCTACATGACGGGCAGCGAGGTATGAAGGCAGCCATTTTTTTTTTTCTTGTCCGTTTTCTTTTTTCTTTTTGTTTTGAAAGCAATATGAAGTCATTTAAACACACCTCGAGCACACATGTGCGAGCAATGATAAAAAAAGAAACACGTTCGATGAACACGTACCCTGACCACGATCTCAGACTGCTGCACATAGTTGCAAGAGTTATGTGAGCTGAACTCATGAACTGGAAAGGCAGACTTCAGCCACCACACACGCACGGCTCACGCTCCGTTACATCTAAAATGGTGCGCAGTAGAGGGAGCGCATCCCATCTACGCAACCACCACGATCTCAGACTGCTGCACATAGTTGCAAGAGTTATGTGAGCTGAACTCATGAACTGGAAAGGCAGACTTCAGCTACCACACACGCACGGCTCACGCTCCGTTACATCTAAAATGGTGCGCAGTAGAGGGAGCGCATCCCATCTACGCAACCACCACGATCTCAGACTGCTGCACATAGTTGCAAGAGTTATGTGAGCTGAACTCATGAATTGGAAAGGCAGACTTCAGCNTGTGTGTGTGTGTGTGGGAATGAGAAGGATGGTCTAAAACACGCGCTGTGCGTCAAGAGCAAAGACCGCAACACTTTTGACGTCACTGATCCAGATCGCCCAGTGGCTGTCAGCTATGCGGATGACTACGCCGTTCACATGACGTCAAACGCGGCGGCGCACGCATGGGGTGGCTCTTTGTTTTCCCCGCCACTGATTGCATCAGTTGTGACACGAAGAGGGCAGGGGGGGGGGAGAGAGAGGAGACGGCGCGACTCTTCTTTTCCACACACCCTCGCTGCCTCGAGTGGAGGTTCTCTTTGTTCTTTTGCTGCACCGAACCCGACTCAGAACAGTAGAGTAGAGGCGTGAGATGATAAAAAAAACAAACAAGGGAGATGAAAAGGTGTGCTATGCTTACGTGAGTGAAGTAACATCGGCGAGTTGAAAAGGAAACTCGAAGCCATGATTAAGAAGAAGAAAAAAAGGATGAGTCACACGGCATTAGCACCAGAACCAGAACTGTATATAAGAATAAAGCAAAATAAGAACGAACGCAATTCAATTGTTTTGTCCAAACAGCGAACAATTTTTTCAGTCACTTCTTTTGTTCACAATGCACTCTTCACACACACAAAAAAAAAAAGGAAACAAAGAGAACGACACAACCAACAACCAACAACGGATACACAAACCGAGCACAATCGCTCAGTCGTGGTATCTCTGTGTTTGTGACGCAGCGAGTGTACAAGAGCGTACTTGCTTTTTTTTTTTTTTTACATCTCGGCTCTTTTCCTACTCTCCCGTTCATTTCTTTGTTTGTCCCGCTTCTCCTCCAGACGAGCGTACAGACTGGACTCGAACACGCTGTCAGCTCGACGACTGCTGAACAAGAGATGAGAGAGAAAAGCAAAAGAAGGTCGATCCGTTGTCATGGGCATCATCATGGGGGATCATCAGTTGTATGAGCAGTCGAACGGATGTGCCTTCTCGACTGTGGCACCGACGTTACCGGTCCCGATATCACGGTTGTTCATGTCGAAACCGGAGAAGGCCACGACCGGGTAGAGTGTCTTGCCCTTCAATTTCGCCGCGCTATCGAAGACTAAACCCTTGTACACCTTGTCGACGAAGAGCTGCACCACGCCTTCGTCTGTGTCCACGACGAAGGACATAAGGGCCCCACACGTCGCGAAGAACACGCGCCACAGGTGCTTGTGCTCCTCGCCATTGACGAGCACCTTCGAGGTCTGCAGATCCAGGTGGGCCGTGGTGGGCTCTTCTGGGATGGACACGGCACCGATGCGCTGCAGGTACGTGGGGCTGGCGCTCGTCGTGGTCACGCTCATACGCGAGCGTGAGGACGGCACTGAGTCGTCCGCCACAGCGGGACCAGCAGTACCGTACTCACACGTGGCCAGCTCGAGCTCACTAGGATACGCGCTCGTGGTCGCGACGCCAATGCGGCAGTTGCCAGAGTTGACGCGCACCTCGTAAAAATATCTGCCCGTGTTTGGTGCCATGGCGAGGCTCCCGTAGACCGGCCGGTACGGGTACTTCCCGCCTCCCTTGTGCAGTACCTCGTTACCCTTGAGGTCATAGTGCGGGCAGGCGCGCGTCCAGGTGAAGTCGACCGCCTTGACAGCGCCTGGATCCTTGGAAACGGGCAGGTACGCCGCAGGAGACGCACCCGATGTGGGAGCTGCGTTTTCCTCGGCACAAACCATTCTCACTCGTGTCTGTATGCGTACTTGTCAGGCGTGGAGGAGGAGGAGGGAAACAGAAAATTCAATATTCGCTGACCCGTTGATCACACGCGTGTGAAAAGCCGAGTTGTGCAAACAGTGCTAGCAGAAGAGGGGATTTAACGAGATGTATGTACCGTTGAAAAACGAACGAACAGCAACAACAACAACAACACAAAAGCGCGTACAAGGAGTATGCCGTAACACAACGTGAGTCAAGGAAAGACAACAAGCAGAGTTCATGGGAGGAGGAGGCCGAGAGGAGAGTCCGTAGAGTGAGAGAATGCGACCCAAATGATGCGGTGCTGACGCGCAGGCGACGTAGCCGTCACCGCGAAGTACGACCATCTTCCTTTTTTTTTTGTTGTTTGCGGTCACGGTGGAGATAATTATTTACACCGACCGCACTTGCACAAGAGAGAGAGAGAGGGCCACACACTCGCGGGTACGCTTGACTTTGTCACGCGCACACAACACACACATTTTACCGTGTCACGCAGTGCAGGGGATGTCACCTCACACGTCCAACAAAAAAGACTGGAGTAGTGTCACGTGGACCACACATGAACCGCGCCTTTTGTTCCCTTCCTGTGAAGGCGGAAAAGGACAAACGCTAGGACGGTACCCCCCCCAGGCGCTTGGAGTGCTTGTTTTGGATTTTTTTTTGTGTTAAATGAGAAATGAAACCATAAAGAACGTGTGTAGTAAACAACAAGGAATGAACAGCTTGTTCCGACTAGGCGTGCTCTTACTTCTTCTTGGACTGGGACTTACCCTTCGCCTTGCCGCGGATCTTCTTGTTACGGTTGCGGCGTTCCTTGACGGACTTACGGGCGGGCAGCTTGGTGCGCTTGAAGCCGATGCGAGCCTTGCGGAAGTTGGGCTCAATGCGCTTGAGGGCCGCGACGTCGTCGTAGATCAGACCGAAGCCGGTGGTCTTACCACCGCCGAACTTCGTCTTGAAGCCGAAGACGGCGATCTGGTTCTCCTCGGGGACCTTGTAGAGGGAGGCCAGCTTCTTGCGGATGAGCGCGGCGGGGACGGTACCGCACCACTGGGGGTGGTTCACCTCCACGATGAACTGCTTGCGGTTAAGCAGCTTGTTCACCTTGAACTGGGAGGTGCGGACCGTAAACTCAGCCTTCTTCTTCTGAAAGACCATTGTTGCTTATCTACAGAGTGTTGATATACAAGGCAAAGAAAAAATAAATGCGTTGAGAGTCGAAAGAGCCACGGAAGTGGACGTGAAGAGAGCGTGTGAGAATGGAGAAGGGAAGGTGAAGTGAGATGATGCGAGACAGGCGAAACACCATCTGAGGTGGCGACAGGATTGTGACGCGTGCTTCAGCACGCGCCGCCCTCGTTTCCCGTCCACATTTTCCTCGACAGGCACAGGCCGTGAAGTGAATCCTTGAGTGACGAGCCTCTCTTGTAGAGTCGCGGACACCTGCGCTGAGCAACACGTGTCTTACCTCATTTCTCGCTGGCGGAAGTGACGCGCCGGCTCCGAGTGTGTGGCAGTCCGTAACTTGACTGTCATCCAGGCGGCGCGCATCCCACTTCACAGCTCTCACACACCGTGTGCGTCTTCTTTGCGCGTCATGACAACGTGCTTCTTTTTGTTTTGTTACATTTTTTTTTGTGTTTAGTGTAAAAAGGAAATGATGTTCAAAAACGAAATGTGGGAATCATACTGGACATGCCAGTACAGACGAAACAAAGAAATAAAGGAACCGCGCGAGGCAGACGCCAGAGATGGGCGTGCCTAGATGCGTGCTCTTACTTCTTCTTGGACTGGGACTTACCCTTCGCCTTGCCGCGGATCTTCTTGTTACGGTTGCGGCGTTCCTTGACGGACTTACGGGCGGGCAGCTTGGTGCGCTTGAAGCCGATGCGAGCCTTGCGGAAGTTGGGCTCAATGCGCTTGAGGGCCGCGACGTCGTCGTAGATCAGACCGAAGCCGGTGGTCTTACCACCGCCGAACTTCGTCTTGAAGCCGAAGACGGCGATCTGGTTCTCCTCGGGGACCTTGTAGAGGGAGGCCAGCTTCTTGCGGATGAGCGCGGCGGGGACGGTACCGCACCACTGGGGGTGGTTCACCTCCACGATGAACTGCTTGCGGTTAAGCAGCTTGTTCACCTTGAACTGGGAGGTGCGGACCGTAAACTCAGCCTTCTTCTTCTGAAAGACCATTTTTGTTCAGAACGGATGATTCCCTGACGATGCGCGAGCATAAAGGATGTGTGCGGAACGACGCACGGAAAAGAAAAGAGAAAAAGAGAAAAGAGGGAAGATGGAGTGAGGAGCAGTGTGTCGTGTTCGTCGAGAGGAGGTGTTGTGCGTGCGCGCGCGCTGGCGTGAGAGGACGATAGCGGACTACACACACCCTACGGTTGTGAGTGACTGCCGTGCCCACTACCTAGTGAGCATACAAACTAAGCGATCTTGGTGTGCGCTCTCCCTGACGTGAGCCGAAGCGACGAGCAGGAAGACTGCAGAGTTGGCCAGCGTCACCGCTGGTGCTCGACACCGATCAAGCACGGACGGCAGCGTCACACCAGAGATGATATTTTTCATTTATTTTTTGGACACTGTGTACGTCTGCGAGGACTGATCGGAAAGGAAGGACGAAGAAAGAGAGCAGCACCGGTACACCTCTCTTGTGCTTTTTCTTTTCATTTAGATACATCGAAGCGAAGTAAACAAGCGAGGAAAAAGAAAACGCAGAACAACGACGGGACAGAAGATCCTACCAAGTGAGCGGCGAGCACGGGCACAGTGAGAAGTTTACATCGAAGCCAGCCAACACACGACAGCACTACTAAAAAGTCTGAGACTGTGACGGCGCGCGCTTTCGCCACCACGACACGTGTGAGCGTGTGCGCCGCTCCAACAACTTTTTCTGGCATTGTCCCCTCTTCTAGACAGCGGAGAGTGACTGCGCGACCGTCTCGATCGCTGCATTGATGGCGTCGAAAAGTACAGTGTCCAACGCTTCCTCGACAGCGTTTGTGAGTGTGCCTGGAGGGAGAGGTGACCCATCGCGCTTTTCGCCTTCATGCGCCGCACGCTGGGTCGTCTTCTGCGCATTCACGGCAACGGCAGTGATGAGGTCGTGATAGGTAACAGGCTTTGGAATGTACGGCTCCACAAACGCCTTGGCGACCGCCGCATCGCTGACGACTGTGCGCAGCATCTCGTCGAGAACGCTGCGTGTAAGCTGCAGTCCTTCGTGTCTGAGCGCCTCCGCCGTGTCGGCGTTTGTCTCGGGCGACCAGAGGCGGGCCTTCTGCGTCATGTGGCGACGCCGCGCGGATGCGACCGCGTCAGGACCGCGCGGCAGCTGGTGGCGCACGAGCGGGGGTAGGTGGTGGCGTGCCAGCGCTTCACTACCATAGTAGAGGACGTAGTCGTCGACGGACATGACCCGCGCCTGGATTAACAGCTCGAGCGCGTTCCACACAACGGCGGCCTCCTCCATATCGGTGAGATCGGCCGCTGCCCAGGCCTCACTGTCGCCGCCCGTCATCACCATAGGGCCTGTGGTGTTGCCCACGCTGCTGCACGTAAGCGTCAGCTGTCCATCCAAGCGACGCTGCGTAGCGGCACCGGGGTGGCGCACCTGTGTTTCAACCGCACGCTGCCGCCGACGCGCTTGCTCGACTTCACGGGTGAGCGCACGCACGCCCATCGTCTTGAGCGTCGGTGCGGCGACGGGCTGCCGACGGCGAGCGGATCGGCCATTCGCCGCAGAAGCGCCGCCTGTTGCGGCGGGCAGCGGGATATCAATGTCGTTGACGGTCGCCGATGTCGCTGCGCGCGCCACCTGCGGTCCGGCGGAGGCGTTTGCAGAGGCCATCATCGCCTCCGACTCTCGTAGTTTCGTTTCGTTGGTGATCAGACAGGACGCAGGCCACTGTAACAGTTGACTTGTGCTGCCGGCGTAAAACGTCAGCTTACACGCGACGCGACACCCGCCCGCCTCGAGGACACCGCTTTCAGGCTCGACGCGCACAACGTGGTCGCCGCCTGTGTGCCGCGTATCCCACAAGAAGGAGTAGGTGTGTGTGGGGTGGTGATTCTCGAGCCACACAGTACGCCGATGTAAGGAGAAGTACGGGACCGCACCGAGTGTGCACACATCCTGCGACAGCACGACCGGCAGCGCGGGGAAAAGACTCAGACGCGGCAGCACCGGCAGTCGGAGGAAGCTGCACGCCGTAGCTGCACGGACGTCGGCAGGCGTGGTGTGGTGCGGGTGGTAGCCGGAAGCGGTGAAGGTCAACGCATAACTCTCACCACCGACGATGTCGATCGGTATGTCCATCACGTACTCCTTCGCCTCGAGAGGACGGAAGTACCAGAGCAACTGCACAACGGAGCGCGGGGCGAGCACACCAGACGGGTTCACACACTGTAGTACCGGGAAGCCGCAGTTCTCGTCGGCGAGACGACGGAGTGCGTCTGTCTGCACGTGGTACTCGACAGGACGGTCGTATGGATTCTCCACGACGATGCCCTGCATGGGGGGCTCGAGGTCGCCTAGCGCGACAGGCAGGAGCGTGTAGGCAGAGCCGTGGTGAAGAGCGATGGCGTTGACCTCCGCGGGCAGCGTGCGACCTTCCAAGACAAGCAGCACGCGGCGACCATCGTGGACGCGCAGCAACACTGGCAGTGTGTGCACGCCAACCGTCTGAAAGCGGTACGTGATGGTGAGGACGGCGGATCCGCCGACAGCAATGGTGCCGCGACGCGGTGTGATCTCGATTGTGCTGTTGTCCACAATGGCCTGCATCTCCCTTAGCGCGGCATCTTCCACAAACCACGTTTCCTCGTGGGCGTCGCTGTCCATGGGGAGGCACACCTCGTACGTCGTGGGGCAGTCCCCGGTGTTCTCCAGGAGGAGGGACGCAATGAAAGGCACCATATCCGGCTCCCCAACGCCAAGATCGAGTGGGATCGGCTGCAAGCCGGCGATGTACTCCGTGAACGCGTAGGAGGCCTGTGCGCGGCGATCCGCAGGTTCAACGACCGCGGCGAGGGCCTCGTTGATGCTGTTGATGGCGAGCTGTTCCCACAACAATGAGCGTTGTTGCGTGAGGGAGCGGACGTCGGTGATCTGTACGGCAGGACGCAGCCCACGGAGGGTCACACGGCAGTGCGGGTGTCGCATGGCTTCGACGACGGTTTTGGGGCTCGCGACCAGCGCTGTTTGCGTCCCTACACCGGCGACGAGTGTGTAGACAACGTACTCGCAGAGGCCGTGCACGCCACGGGCGTCCACCGTCAGCAGCACCGTTGTGTGCGCCCGCGCGGGAAGTGTGCCCACGTGGTAGCGCAGGCTGATCGCCGACGCGCTCCCGCGACCTTGTCCTGTACTGTCTTCTCCGGCAGCCTCGTCATCGTCATCACCAGCTCGTGTTTTCATGATCCCCACTTCGTACTGTACGGCACACAAACCGCTGTTGAAGAGCGTGAGCGGGATGGTTGGGTGCAGTGCTCCGCTCTTCCGCACCATCTCGTCCACGGCGTAGTCCACGGTGGACGGCTCCAGTTCCACCCGCGCTGGAACGCCTTCGCCTTTAAAGGGGATGGACAACACGTACTCGCGCAACGCCACAGGCGCGTGATTGGCGTCGACGTGGGCGTCGCTATCATGCGTGCTGCCCGGAGAGCCTTGCGAACTCGTGCCAGCGCCGGTCGGGATGGCGAGCGCCACGGCCGCCGCGATGGTCGGGTCCACAACAGACTCCTCGAAGACCGCCTCACCCCCATCACCCCGGCCGCTGGACGCCCCGACATCCGCACGCAGCACGTACGAGATCATCCCCTCGTACCCGCGCGCCTCCTCCGGGCTGAAGAACACGGTGGCCTTGAGGGTCGCACCCGGGGCCACGAGGCCGTAGGTGGGCTCGCAGCGCACCACACTGAGCAGCGCTTCAGTTGGCTGAACTTGGAACACAACAGGGAGGCTGGTGGGGTTCACCAGGGACACAGGCAGACTCGCTTCGCCAGTGACGCAGGTCGGCGGCATCACACAGCGGCTTTCAGAGGCGCCTTGGCACGGCGCGCCGGCGACGGACGTGAGACACAGCCGCGGGATCGTCGCCTCCGCACGCAGAGACAGGTTGAACAGATCGCGCTCGTTCCGTCCAATGGTGAAGACAGCCTTGGCCTCGTACCGGGCGAGGTCTGGGGGCAGGAAGTGAAGCAGGACAAGCGTCTGCGTACGCGGTGCGAGCACACCGTGCGTGGGAAAACAGCCAAAGGTGGCCCGCGCGGCGGCGCGCACGGTGGCCGCGCGGCGCAGACCCTCGGGCGGGAACAGCGTATTCGCCTCCGCGACCGTCAACGCCTTTGCCGTGCCGTCCTGCATGGTGAGCAGCGCACCAAGGTCGTCCACGACGAGCTCACTGACCTCCTGCATGGTCACGGTGGCCCATTGGAAGGTCAAGGCCACGTCGCTGGTGTTTTCAAGCGCGGCGACCACGTATCCAGATTGGTTGAGCAGGCACGGCCTGAAGACAGCGACCGGCAGTGTACGGATGAGTGTGCTTGCGCTGCCTGCCGAGACACCTGTGCCTGTCGCAGACGGCGCGCGGTGGACTTCACAAGGAACGGTGAAACACGTCGGCGGTACGAAGCCTTCCTTCTCGAGCAAACGGAATGAGGCGGTACAGGCCGGATGCACATAGCACTCGAGCGACTGCGAAACGACCGGCTGCAGTGGTACGTAGTCGGCGTCCTTGAGGCGCACCTGGAATTGAACAGACTCCCCAGGCAGGACTTCCTGCTGCTCAGGTACCACACAGAAAGGCGAGGCTGCGGGCACGCACCAGAACGCACGCGCGGGGGTATTGGACGTGTTGAGCACCGAGACCACATTCGCGATGGTCATCGTCGTGGTGTACGGATTGGCCGCGTCGCCAACCGCACCGAACATCAGCGGAGACTTGCATTCGACCGCGTAGGGACAGCGACCGGCTGCCCTCGCACTGCCGCCCACAGCGCTAAAGAAGAACACGTCAGACACAAGTGTGTCGTGGTCCACCGTGTTGCGGCGCTTCTCGATGAGGCCTGCACCACCCACACTCGCAGATCCGCCGAGCTCGTTCTCGATGCCGCACCACACGTGCAGCAGAGTCTCCTCTTCATCCGTCAGCGCGCGGCTGGTCTCACGACTCGCTGCGGCGAGGGCGGTGAGCTCAGCTGGGCCGAGGCAGCCGAGTCCTCGATGCATGCGCAGCTGATACGCTTCCACTTCGCGAAGGCCGAACGGCAAGGCACGCTCTTCGCGGTTGTACGCCGTACCAAAGACGTCGATGAACAGGGCCTCGGCGGCACCCTCAACGGCGATGTAAAGTCGGCGCAGATAATTCATGGGGAAGCTCGGGCAGAAGCGGATGCACACAGTCGTATGTCCACGGGCCGCGATGACACCGGTGCAGGGCTCCACTGTAAAGGCGGCGCCTGGTGATGTCGCCAGTACGTTGAACACGGCGGAAACATCGCCCGTGTTACGCAGGTCGACGGTCTGCGCGAGTGCGTCCGTGTTCGCATCGCCTAGACTGTCGAGATCAACATTGCCGAAGTCGACAGCGGTCGTGGAGGAGCGCACACGGGCACCGGCGACGATGCCTGTCAATACCACCCTCAGAGGACTGGCGGCTGCTGTTTGGATCTGGAACTCGTTACGCAGTGCGAGTCCAGCAGGGAGGCCGGCCGCCTTGCAGCTCACCTTGAAGGCGTGCGCACCTCCGCTCGGGATCACGACAACGAGCTGCCTTCCACCGTCCTCCACGGCGCCTGGAGGCAGGGCGGGGCTCATGAGAATGGTGCTGGTGCCGGCGGCCGCTGTGACAGCTGTGGAGGTCAATGGCTTTTGACGCGAGGCCGCGGTGGAGGCGGAGATCGGCGTGACCGTGAAGGGACATATGAGGGCGTCATCTAGACGCTGGATGGTCACGACGGCGGGCACGGGTGAGGGATTCTCGACGGTAAACTGCGCGGATGGAGTGGAACCCGCTCCAGAAACGCGCCCGAACGCGATGACGCCGACGCTTGAGGCGGCATCCGGTCCGCAGTCTTGAGGCCGTCGCAGCACCGGTGCACCGTCGCTATTCGAGGCGCGCACTGTGCTGGCGCCCTTGCCCAGCGCACCGAGTCCACCTTGTGATTCAGAGGAGGACAGAGGGAACACCAGACGGGTGTGGGGGAGCTTGCCGATGCCAGAGAGCTTCACCGTGGCCAGAACTTCTTCAATTTCCGTCATGCGACACACAGCCTGCGCGATCATCACACGCGCATCATCGGGCGAGAAATGGACGGTGATCGTCATGGACGCACCCGGCTCGAGGTCACCTCGCACAGGGGACATGGCGAAGGGCGTTGGGACGTCCCAGTAGAAGGACATCGGCACCGTGCCGGCGTTCTGAACGATCATGTCGTGCGTGGTGGTTCCATAGACTGGACAAACGTCAAAGTCGTGCGAGGGTGGTGCGCGCAGCTTGGCGAAAGGGGTGAGGCACTCAAGGAAAATGCTGAACGAGCCGCGTCCCTCCACCTCCACCTCGATGGAATCGTGTAGTTCGACAAGTTCGGTGGGCTTGAAGCGAACTTCCAACTCGTAACTCATGCCTGCACGCAGCGTGATCGGCTCTGGGAAAGGCGTCAGGAAGACTGTCTTGCGCTGTGGTAGTTGACACGTGATGACCTGGGCGCGTGCCTCGATGTTTTTTATCACCACGCGACGCACGTGCTCCTCACCAGACTCCCAGCTCTTCCAAACGACACGGTCCAGGCTATCGATGCCCAGCGTGCGACGGCGCTGCTCGCGCGCTGAAGACGAGGAAGAGCTTGTCGGCATCGGACGATTTCGTTCCTCTTCTTCTTTGTCTTTCTGGCACTGCTGCCGTCAAGTACAACGACGGCTCGTTTCTTTTTTTTTTTTTCCAATCCTCACGTGATGTCAGCGGATGACGTACTCTACGTGTTCGCCGGCTTCTGAATCACGGCTGTCCACTGCGCCGATTGATATTTCTTTTCCGTCACCGATTGTAACAAGAACCGATACAAACCCAATCAACAACCACCGAATAGGAGGAGGATAAGTGAAAAGTGAAAAGTGAGTGTGGGTGTGAGTGTCAGTGTGTGTGTGTGTGTATGTATGTGAGAGGGGGATGTACGTGTTCAAGAGCGTATCAGAGGAGAGGTGGCAGGGGTGAGCTGCGCAAAAGAGAACACTTCGTCAGTGACTGAGGGAACATCACTACGAAGACATGACGCCTCCCCACGATGGGATTCACCATCTCTCTCTCTCTCTTTTTTTCTTTTTTTCTTTTCTTTTCAAGTGCTGTTTGGTGGGTCAGAGGCGCAGTCGCGAGCAAGAAGTATACAAGAACACCATCACCTGCGCTACTCCTGCGCAGACCGCCAGAATCGCAGGACGAGGTAGCCCAGAAACAGATAAACCCACACGCTGATTGCGAGAAAGAGTATGTGATGGGGCACGTCTTCCTCAACGAAGCCCAAACTCGCCGCGTAAGCAGTGCCCGACGTCACACAGGGGTAGAGCGGCGCCTCCTCACCCGGAACTCGGCAGGTGAGCGTCAGGTCTGTGAACTCGTTGGCCACAAGCGCGGCGAAAGCGTAGCGCACAAACGAGATATACTTTATCCAGCGCCACACCAAGGGGATCTTGTTGAGGCTGACGAGCATCCCACCCGTTGGCAGCAGATAGAGCACGAGCAGCAGGGAGGCGGTGATGTTCGCTGTGGCGTAGTTTTTCGCCATATTCGACACAAACAAGCACAGGGCGTAACTGTTGAGCATGACCAGCACACCCACCACGTTGAACACACAGAATCGGTACCAGGTAGGCTGCAGACCCACCATCGCATAGACGACACCGTTGAAGGCCGTGTTGACGAGAGTACCGAAGGGCACGTCCTGAACCATCTTCCCCACGTAGTACGCCGCCGCCGAGTACATACCATTGCCGTGCTCGCGACTGTACAAGGCGCGACCAGTTAGGTATGCGTCGAGGTTACCCAGCGCGGAGAAGGTGGTGTTCATCATGACAAAAAAGAGAACGCCCATGCGACTGCGAATAGCGTCTTGATCATCACCAACTTGATAGTAGATGGAGCCGATGAGAAGCGCAAAGACCACTGCGACCGACACCGAGACGATTGTGGCGATCGGGTCTCGCATGGTGTTGAGGATGCAGCGTGTGGCGACGACATAGGCTTGCGTCCACGTGCCCCGGTAGTAACGCTGGCTCGGCGCGATGGTCTGCGCCGATGAGGAAGTCACTGAACGCGACGATGCGCCAATGAGTAGCGGCACACTCACATCCTCATCCTCACCGTCACGCACGTGGCCCGCCGCGGAGTGCACGGCTTCACGTGCGTCGGTCTGCCGCACCGCATACAGGGCACTATACATATCCTCTTTGATGTGTGGCAATCGCAGCGCGCTGAACGCGGCGGCCACGTCTCTGCCTTGTGTCGGCGAAGGCATCATCACACCTAATGTGCGCCGTTCCCTGTAACTTTCATCGGTGCCGTCGGTGCTGTCCAGAGGGAGTGTCGACACAGCGTCGAGGAGGAAGTCGGCTGGGTTTTGAGGGAGCGGTGAGTGGATGCCGAGGCTGGCGAAGAACGGCACCGCCTCAGCCGCCGGTCCAAAGAAGGCCTGTTCGCCCACACTGTTGAGGAGTAAGACGCGATCGAACAGCTGGTAGATGCTCGCGCGTGGCTGATGAATTGACAAGACCACCGCAACGCCCGACCGCGCCACGCTCTTGAGAAGTGAGAGCAGGTGGAGTGCTGTGAAGGTGTCCAGGCCAGTCGTGGGCTCGTCGAGAAAGAGTAGTGATGGCGCCGTGACCAGTTCTGCGGCAACAGCGCAGCGTTTCTTTTCGCCACCACTGATGCCGCGTGCGAGTGTGTTGCCGATGCGACAGTGCTGAACGTGTTCGATCCCCAGAAGCTCAATTGCACGGCCTACACGCGCGTCAATCGCGTCCTTGGAGACGCTTGGTGGTGTGCGGAGTGTCGCCGCATATCGCACCGTCTCTTCCACAGTGAGGAAGCTGTAGAAGAGGTCTTCCTGCTGTACATAGCCCCGTTGACGGCGGTACAGCGCGGCGTCGATGGGCATGCCGTTGAGAAGGACCTCACCGCCTATCAAACCTTTACGGCGCCTCTGCGCGAGGACATCGAGAAGGGTCGTTTTTCCCGAGCCGGAGGGGCCGAGGATGGCGAGAACACTTCCGCTCTCCACAAAGCCAGTGATGTTGCGGAGGAGATTTCGAGGCTTGCCGTTCACAGTGACACTGTACGTGATGTCCTCAAAGGAAAGCAACACGGGTGGTGAGGAGGCAGCCACAACGAAGGGCGTGGGGGGAGATGCACTGGGCATCACCGCGCTACCGACCTCTGTGTGTAGAGGTGATGCCATCATGCTGTCGCGCGCACACCGAGCGAAACACCCAACACATGAGAGTGATACGTATATATATATATATTTATATTTATGCACACACTCACACACACGTACGCATACAGGGAACGAGAGCCGTGGAGAGAGAGAGAGACGTCGTGGAGAGCGAATCGCAGGTGCACGTGTGACGCGATGCTGGAGGAGAGACGAATCCAAACCGTGGAAGCGCGCACCAAGCAGCCTGGGTGATGTGCGCATAGACAAGGAAAACAAAAAGTAGCACTTGTCTTCCGCAAACGGCGTGATGATTATTTTCCCTTTTATATGTTCGCTTTCAGAGAGAGAGAGAGGGGGAGGGAGATATAAAACAAAAAAAGAACGAAGCGGCGATAGAGAACTGTCTATCTTCTGAGGAGCAGTGAACTCGGAAGTCAAAAAGGAAAAGAGAAAACAAAAAGGTACAATGACACACACACACACACACGGATGATGATAGATAGGGAGCCTCCACGGCTCTCTCTTGGCGTTGCGACTCAGTAGACGGCGCGAATCGCCTTCCATCCGCCTGGTCGTCGCAGCAGGAGCCCCTCATGCTGGAGCTGCTGGAGAACCACGTCCACAGGATCACCCATGACCATGGCTCCGCCGAGCGATGCATACAAGGCGACGACATGCGCATCAGGGATCACACCGTCTCTGGGCAGTTGACCTTGTTGGTCTCGCAGACGTTCCAAGAGGAGCACCTTGCTGGCCTTGCGGCTCCGCGGCCGCTTCAGACTGGCGGGCGGCGCCGCACACGGAGCGGCGGCGGCGGCCACTTCGGCACGGCGGTCAATCGGCGCGCGACCAGACTCGGCGAGCATGACGAGGACCGGGTCTGTGCCACGCATGAGAGCGGCGCGACAGTTAAGGTGTGCCGCGTAGCACGACCAGGCGTCTTCTGCAATGCGTTCGGCATCTAAAAGGGCCGGGGGTCCGCCTGTGGTCGGCTCCGGCCGCGCCACGGTGATCGCCTCCAGCACCGCGCGGGCAAGAAAGAGCGCCGATAGCACGCGCAGTGACCCCTCCCAGTCGATGAGCGCTGACGCGGAATGGGCGTAGCCGCCGGCGTCAGAGAGGCTGTGCCCGCACACGTCCCTCGACATGGTGCCGCGAAGGGAGGCCGGTGGAGGCAGATGCGGGGTGGGGCGCGCCGTGGCGTCTTCGAGACTTGTGTGGTGGCGGGCCAAGAGGTCCAGAAGGTACGCGTGCACCTCGGCCCACGGCGGCAGACGCGCGAGCAGTTCGGCCTCACAGGGGGCGGAGGCCATCAAGTCCTCAAGCAGTGTGGCGTCCAGTGAGCCAACGCGTGTTTGCGCCTCTGCGATGCCCGCCTCTGCCCCGTCGGTGGATGTCATTGTCAACGAGGGCGACGATGTCCGCGAAGGTGAGGCGCTGACCGAGGCGATCCCCGTCGAGGACCCACTCCTCGATCGACCGTGACGGGCAAGCGAGACGGAGCTGGAGACCACGTTGTGACCAATTAAGACGGAGTCTGCCATCGATAAGTCCGCGGAGAGCCGTGCGACCAATGGAAAGGCCTGTGAGAGGGCCCATGCGGTGTGGCTCTCCTCCTGCACCGTGGCGGTGATCTGCGCCGCACAAGGCAGCGTCTGCCCGTCAAGTCGCAGTGTACTCGTACCCATCACCCCATTACAACTGCGGCGGCTGCTGTTCGCGTGTGCCTGTGAGATACCGCAGGTGGCGTACGCCAGCCACTGATGTAGCGCGTGCGAGTACCCGACGGCGCTCTCCGCGGCACCGCTCCCACCACCCCAACACTCGCCCATATCATCGACGAGCAGCGCACGGGTGGAGGAGGCGGTGCCTGCAAGAAGTACATCGCCTGAACACCAAGGCCACGTGGCCTCCAGTGGGGTGCCACCTGAACCGGCTGCGCGGCGCTGCGTGATGTGTGTGCGACCTGTTCGCTCCGACAAGAGCGGGCCGTAGCACGACTGGACGGCAGAGAGTAAAGAGGACTTCCCACTTCGGCTAGGACCCACGAGCAGCAGATGCAGCGGCTCCCAGCGCGCGTCGACACAAGGCCCACCCGCGCCGGACCTGTAAAGCGTGTGGACGATGGAGAGAAGGAGGAGGCACTTGACTACGCGCTGACCAAGAATGGCGGGCTGCACACACTCGGCAAGAGCGGCGAAGGGCATGCGACGTGCGGCGTAGAGACACCGCGTGCGGTGGTCTGTGAGGAACTCGTTGGTGCGCGCGGGGTGCGGTGCAGCGTTCGCGGCGACAGCAGCGGCGAAGGCCAGGTGCGAGCTGAGCACCGCCGCGTGCACGACGCGTAACGGCTGCCCTTCTTCTGTCTGCGAAAGGAAGAAGTGAACACGCCATACCTGGCCGACAACAACAGACAAGAGCCCACCTTCGACGGGTTCTAACAAACCTGACCACGCGCCACAGACCTGTTCCTCACTGTCGACATCGTTTCCGTCACCGTTGCTTGTGCGGGGATGGCGTTCGTGGAAGACGGCCCCATCGCCATACACGAGCGCCGCATGCCTAATGAGCCGCTCGTCCTCGACGATGAGGAAGCACCGCCGCGTGAAGCGTGGGGTACGCGGACATGACAGTCCACACCGTGGGCAGAGCGTCCCGCCGTACAAGAGCGGCAACGTCACGGCCACCGGTGGCGTCGAGGCTTCCTCTGGTTGGCTTATGCAGCGCGTACACGGCTCGACGTAGGCGCCGGTGCGTATGAGATCTTGTGCGAACGGTGAGTGACGAAGTCCGAGGATGCGCCAGGTACCACACTGAAGACCACTCTGGCTTCTGGTATCACCAAACACGCCAGCGGCTGCGGAGACGCCCTCAGACGAGAGATCCGTCGACGCCGCCCCCATCGCACAACTGCTGTTTTCGACAACGGACGAAGGGGGCGACGGCGCTGGTACGCAGTACGGCACAAGGCCGGTGATGGCTGCGTGATGCGCTAAACTTCGCAGCACGTACACCACAATAGGCTCGTCTGGCAACGCCCAAACCAGCTCTGCCCATGCGGTACGAAGCAGAGAAGGTGGCGGCGGTAGGAGAGACCACAGTGCAGACATCGCCGCAGCGGTGGTATGCTGGTGGAGCTGATGCTGCGGGTTGAGTAGTGCCGCTGCTTTGTTGAGCCAATCGATGGCCTCTGCCACGGCGAGCGAAGAGGAAGACATGCGCACACGTACTGTTTCTTCTCTCTGCGATCTTCTTTTGTTTCTTTTGTTTCTTTCGTTTCTTTTGTCTTTTTTTTTTCCAACGAAGACGACGACGGCGAAGAGCAGAGAGGAGGGGAGGGTGTTGGTGGGTACCACAAGCGAGTGCATGTGAGCACTTCCTACGCTGCCCAAGGCAAGGTCCAATGCATGCACAAATCGAGATATTTGTCCGTGTACCACGACAGTGACCACTGCACATGTGAGTTGATCGCTTTGACGTATTTATTGGACACACACACACACACACACCAACCCAACAATCGCAACAGAAAGAGTGCGTAGAGAACTCTCACAGAAGTCGTGTGGACGTCAGCTCCATCATCACTGACTCTTGTCGTCCACCATTTCCCACTGCTGTTGAGCGCTACGCTTGCTGGCCATCAGCGCGTCCTTGTACGCGGCAACGTAAACCTCACCTGCCAGCTCACTGAGTGCTTGACGGTAGGCTTCACTTCGCAGAGCATTCGTCCGCTGCTCACTGTCGCGCTGAGCCATGAGAAGGTCGTGATCACCGTCCGCGTTCATCGTAAAATAAGGAGTCACCGCAGCGAATACGTATTTGCACAGCAAACAGCTACACGTATGTGCACGGCGAAGATCATGGTCGCGAGAAAAACACACAAACAAAAAGAACCACGAAAGGACACGACGCGGACGAGTAAATCAGAGTGTGAACAGGTGCGTGATGTGAGTTGGGTGATGAAGTCATTCGGTGAAGAGGCGCGTATCATGTTGGGCGAGCGACCTAAGAGGTGTGTGCATTGACATAACCCATTTCGATGAGCGTATGAACAGGACGCATGACCACTCTCTACGTGAAGACGCACTAAGGCGCCGTTTGTGATTGAGAGGAACCCCCCTGTTGAGGGGAGATTGTGCCCCATGGATGGCAGCCTCCGTGTAATGCGCAACGCTGCCTGGGAGCCTTGTCCTTTCGCACGTGCTGTCTTTTGGGTGGATGTTCACCACTTCCGCTCACACGACCAGACAAAAGACACGATCTCAACAACACAGGAAAAAAAAAAGAACAACAGCAACAACAACACCAACACGTCAATCTCAAAGAGTGTGGAGATCATGAGCCATGAGAGCAGCGACCTATCAGTGCCCTCAGTCACCGAGCGTGACCAATGCTGCGCTGTCCCTCCACGTCCTCTCTCCCGGTGTTCTTCGCCTATTACTTGTTGAAGCGCGGTGTGCGGGCATTCGAGCGCGAGCCTGCCGAGTTGAAGAAGGTCTTGGGTCCCGACGTGGTGCGTGGTGCGCGCATACGGGCATTCTCCCGGCGCACGTTGACGCGGACGGCGTTGTGTGTCGGTAGATTGCCGTCGTAGTTCATCCAATCCAACACGTGGCGTGTTCGCTGACGCAGTGTAGGCGCCACGCGGGCTGGTTCAAAGTCCCACTGCACGAGATGGCTCATGCGCTCCTCGGGTGTGTCGCCGTACCACTGATAGTCGATGCGAAGGTATTGGTTCTGCAGAGGGCGCTCATTGAGAGCGCGCGTCATCTCCTTCGCGTCCGAGACACTCTCGCCAAGACTCTCGCACACACGCACGACGTGCCCTAACAGGGCCTCCGTCGCGTGGACCACCGTTTGATCTTCCGGCACGCGCACGGGCACCACCTGTGTGCGACCGTCTAGACAATGCACGACGATCCAAGGGGTCTCGCTGTACTCGAGCAGCATCTCCGTCTCCACGTACACCTGCGAGTTGTGGAACGTGATGGGGACCAAAAACTCGCGGGAGAAGCGTTTCGCGACTTCTGCGGCCTGCGCGCCGGCGGGCGTGGCCTGCTTTTGACTGTAATACACGTAAATGGACTTTGTGAACGGATGCACCTTCACCGTGCGCTCCAACAGCATCGCGTACGGCCAGGTCACTTCGCACGCCTCATTGCCAAACTGACGCTTGGGCTTTGGCAGCCCCTTGAAGGGCTCGTGCGCATCCCATTTCTCCTGCATCATCAGATCCCATCTTTTGATGAATTTGTACTCTGCCGCCTCCTTGGGCGACGTCTGCCGTTTCCCTGGACCGCGATGGAAACCAGTTGGGCGGCGTGACGTAGAGGTGGGCACATCCTCGATCTGCTCAAGGCCGCGTGTGATGGGCGTCGCATGCAGCCCGAAACGACGGACATGGCTGCCCAGCACCATCGGTGTCGCCACCACGCCGAGGCAGCGGTCGATTCGAGCGAAGCGCTGCATGGAGCGAAGCAGCCTCGATCTTCGTTTTAACTTCGTCTAGGCTCTAGATCAGAAAGCGCGATTCGAAAATAAGAGATGAGTGCATCCACGAGCGAAGGGACAGGGCAAAGAGAGAGAGAAGACGGTATCGGTGCGGAGGGAGATCATTAGCTATTTTCAGCCATTTCGCCCTTCCTCAAGACGCTGCGTCTCGTGGCGAATGCACGTGCGATACGTCGAAGGCAGCGCCTTGGTAAACGTAAACGTTGTAGCTCGCGGCTTCCATTAGTCTTATTGCTCTTCTGGTGAGGGCCGCGTCCCCCGGACGAGGAGTCCAACAAGAAACAAACAAACAAACAAACAAAAAAAAAAAAATACTCTCCGCGCGCGAAAATCATTACGGCGCGATCGGTCTCCACGCCGCAACGGTTGGCGCCGCGTCACACGT